>CAJDSM010012777.1:0-13364 GCA_903981925.1 Ostrea lurida | reverse complement strand
TTAGAACGGAGGCTAACTATTAGAGATTTCACAGGTATCTGTGTATTTTCACCCCTCTGATGCATGCCCGTTTAAATTCATTTTGAACTTTGTTAAAAATGATACCCAATTTGATTTGTTGAATGTTTAACATTACCTATTCTAATTGCATAAATATCCTGTCTATATGTTCCTAAAATGAACAGGGAATTTTCACCAGCAAAGAGAACATAATTCGGGCCATTTCGGTCGAACTTACAGAAAGACTTTCAGAAGAATCGCAGTTTTTTAAAGGATCCATGTAAATAACTTGCTAATGTCCAATTATCTATTTATAAGTTAACCATTTAATGATTGCAATATTCAATTCATTGATCACGTGACCACATAATTCACGTAAATATCAAATCATATCATGTTACCGTTCGAAAGGTTTTACTGTCATTGCACGGGAAACTCGTCCTCTTTAGAGACTTGCAAACTTTTCGATGCCATGATGTTCTACTTTCCTTTGAAACATATAGGCCAGAGTAAGGGCAGTCGAGGAATAACTAAAATAAATGATATCTAAAAGATAACATATATTACAGGCATTGATGTAATGGACATTATTTTTCTAATCAAAATAACACATCTAAAATAATAAAATGAAACAAAAGTTTGATAATATGTGCAAATAGATAAGAATATAATTCGCGTTACTTTTTGTTGTCCCAATATACTAATTATGATAAAAAAGTTAGAAATTTGGCCGTAATATCACAACCATGAATGTGCCGGTAAATGTGAACTGTGGAATTTCCTCACGATGAAATACCTGTAAGGAACACAGAGGTCGGACGGATTTGTCATGATTAGTATGATTATTATTTTCCGTTTGTATCTGAATTCAGATTGTACTTTTATTCTGCATCCTATAATTGAACGGTCGATATCCATCCTTAAAATGATCTTCCTTCACGAAATGATCACGTGTATTGTTTTACAATTTTTTCGGAAATAGGCTTCCTTCACGAGAGGGTACAACATACATCCCAAGCTTTTATCAAGTATGAAGGTAAACTTATGACAAGATAACTCAACTGCCAATGCGCTAATACTCATGATTAATTTTCTTGTAATTTTTACATTATAATTGAAATGTAAATTTGTTGCAAGACGAATGAAATATATCAACTAATATCAAAACTTCCATTCAAAAGTTAATTTTGGAAATGATTTATATTTTTGACCAAAATATCGAATGCACTTTCCCAATGTCAATGACTGAACATGTTCATTTTTTTCAATTTAGAAAGAAGTAAATCTTCCATTCATTGTATTTCTAGTCATAAATTTTAGTTCTTTAGTTTTCCACATGTTCCACGATTAATAAGAAGGCTGCTACTACCCCCTATATAATGTACAACAGTTGTAAGTAACTGTTAGCTTTGAACTAGAGATACAATCAAGAAAATTCTCACCAGGTAACATATGGATTTTGTTTTCTGTATCTTTAGAATAAATAGGACAAAAATTGTTGGATCTTTGTCATGTCCGAAGTTAAATGTCATACGTTATACTCACGGATTCTGGAATATCAAACACTAAGCAATTTTTTTGTTCAAAGCGCAAATAAAACAATAGGAAAAACTACTCGCATTAGGAATATATGCAACGAGAAACAAAAAGACGGCCAGTAAACGGTGTTTAATCCAATCACAGTGTATCGTTGGGAATTGCGATTCGGTGGGTCACAAAGAGATAATATGGGGGGTATTATCATGTATGGAAGAATAGGTGGATAAATGGTGAGTGGCGGATAAGAGACGTTGTAAGTCTTGGAGGACTTCGTGCGCCAACAGACATAGCAGCGCGTCCGTTTGCAGAACCTTTGCCCAGTAGTGTCAGTTGGTGTGGTGAGTAGCAAACATTTGGCCTTGCACATGAATTGCAATTTCCCGACCCATGGCCTTAAATAACGAGTACGAAATAATGCAGACCTGGTTGTTTAAATCAATATTGCAGTGCAATGTATAGCTCACTGTGTTATCTATTTTTTTTTTTTTATCCTCGACTGCCATTAATTTGCATTACAAAATGTTCATGGTATAACATGTCCACTAATATGATATACGTGATGTCGGATATTTTTGATACAAGTAACAATGCTTAATGATAGTGTAATGGTAATTTTTTTGTCAAAGTAAGAGATAAATCAAAAGTACTGAAGAGTACTGAGAAGACGGGGGTCAAATTAAATTAATTTTCAAATAAGTTCAGAGTTTTTACATATTTACAATGTTACATTATATTTTTATATGCCAAATTTTGTTGTCATTGATTCTAAGTATATGAAAGAATTATGTTTAATACACTGTACTAGAAATAATGTTTCTACAGACGCTCATTTATTTTTAGATTCCAAGTTTTTTTAAGTGTAATCAAGATCTTCAAGTATCTCCTTTTGAATTTTCAATTAAAAACTGTAAAATTTTGTTTTGTCCACTAGAATTACCCACTTTAAAAAAGGTAATCATTATTACTTAACAGTCAAATCTCTGTCTCTCTCTCCCTTTTTTTGTTTTGGTTTTTGTTTTTTTTTTCAATACGACATATTAAAACAACAAAAATCAGAAACTTGCCTATTCCCCTTGAAATAATTCTAAAATATTCGTGAAAACAATCGAACGGTTGATCAGCTGTTTCAATTAAAAACAAATGACCCTCTTAACACCTGCTTAATAATAATCTGTTGGGCTTTTTTCACATACAAAAACACAGCAAACTTATCACATTTTATGACAAGCTACAATGTATGTGAATAATATTATATCTACTGTTTACGTTATTTGGATTTAACTATTTTGGTGTGATCTCCTTTTGCGAGTTTTCTTTGAACCTTTCGTTGATCGTTTTATACAAGAATAATTGTTTACAATTATGATCCAAAAAGGAAAACTTTGTTAATCTAAAATATTCCCTCACGAGCATTTACATTCGTTTCAAGCTTATGGTATCCATTGGTCTAAATTGGGTAAAAAAAAGATAAACCCTAATGATTGTTGATGTTCTAGAGAATTCAAATATGGACCATGGCAAAATACAAAACAAGAGGCCCAGAGGCCTTACGGTCACCTGAAGTATCTAATTCCCTTTGGTGAGATTCATATTTGCAGTTTTAAAGTCTCACTAGGTTTGTTGTTCATATGTTTATTCATCGTTTACCAAATATAACATATGTATTCCTATTGCCAAATAACACAAGACGATTATCATTTCAATTCATCAAATGGTGTTGTTAACGTTCAAATTTTTAAAAGAAAACCATTACTTGCAACTTTAATGCTTCAGTGAGCTTGACCTTTTTGACCCTCAAATTCAATTAGAGAGCATCTTTGAACCCATGGGTAGTTTGTATACACTTGTATGATATTGATGACTCGATGTGGAAAAGTACAAACGTTGAAAGCCCATGAAACATATTGTTTTACTTCATGTCCACATGCCATCTGACCGTGTTGGACCCCAGATTTAATAAAGATTACAATCTTCGTTTGCAAAGGGTATCTATATGCCTGAATGTGGTGATTCTAAACGTGGAAAGGATAATCTCTAAGAACCCAGGAAAAGTCCATTAGCCTACTTTGTTGTTATGTGTTTGACCTTTTGCACCCCAAATTCGATCGGAAATCTTCACCCCATGGAGATCATATGCAATGAATATGGTAACTCTAGGTGGAAAGGCTAAACAGCGTTGATGCCTGGAAAACATTCTGTTTACATGACGGAAAAACAGACATCCAGATTCCAGATCCCCCCCCCTTTCTCCAAAATTCATTGTTGCCGGGGTGGGGTGGGGGTAATATTAAGAAAAAAGGCTCCAATGTTCAATCGTTCCAAATATTCATTTAGTTTTTAAAATTAATATAATAGCATTTACATGGAGATGTTTTTTTCAATTGCATTTACATATAAAACACTATGAAATACCAAGTTTTCTGGTCCCCCCTGGGGTCCAAGAACCTCTACCCTGCCGGGATCACCAGATTTACAATATTGGTACGGGCCTTCCTGCTTTACATCACTAATGAAATTTAGTTTCTCTCTAAACAGTGTGTGGGTTTGTAAAGAAGAAAATTTTTGAAAAAAAATTAGTCACTTTTTGCCCCCGCCTCCCCAGAGGGGTGCAAAAGACCTGCAAATTTACAATTATTTGTTGCCTCTTGTCCCACATTGAAGAATGCTTCATTTAATTTGAAAAGAATTGGACAGGTGAGTTTTCAAAAAGCAGTAAGTTAAAATGTTCTATTGTTAAAAACATTTCAATCAAATGGACCATTTTGGCTCCACCCTAATACCAAAACTCCCTACCCCCTAGTGGTCACGAAAATTGTGACAAATTATGAATAGAAAAACTTCCTGTTCATTCCAAACATCATTTAGTTTTTAATTTACTATCAGATAGCATTATAAAAAGATGTTTTTTTCAAAAAATGTTTTACACATAATAACTCTATGTACCAAAGTTTGGCCCCCGCCCTGGGGAATCAGAACCCATACCCGGGCGGGGATCAACCCAATTTACAAATTTTGGTAGAGGCCTACCTGCTCTAACATCAACTATGCATTTAGTTTTCTCTCAGGCATGTGCGGTTTGTTAAAGAAGGAGTTTTTTTTTTGAAAATTTGTCACTTTTTGGACCGTTTTTTCGCCCCACCCTACCGGGGTGCGGCTGTTTTCAAATTTCTGTCCTTGTCCGGATCTTTGAAAAGAATGGAGAAGGATGTCGTTATCAAAGAAGAAGTAAAAGAATATCTATCCATTAGTTAACAACTTTCATCATGACCGATTTTTGGCCCCACTCCGAATACGCAAAACCCCTACCCCTGAGGTCCACGAAATTACATATAATAAAATTGCTATCCTGCCTCATTCCAACATTCTATTTCAGTTTTAATTTATTCCATATCAGCATTATGCATAAGATTGTTTTTCAAAATGTTTAGTGGACACATAACACAGCTCCATGTACAAAGAGCGTTTGGCCCCGCTCTGGGTCAAGAACCCTACCTCTGTATGAAATATGGACTGGTCATACTGGCAAATTCCATTACAAATCACTTTTTAAAATATAGTCAGATTGTAGAAGATAGAAATACTGTAACGCATTTGAAGTGAAAATATATTATTGAGGGTTAAAATTAGTTAAATTTTAAAAATTCGGTCATGTCTATAAATTTACTTGAAAAAATTATATTTCTCATGGGAAACACACAGATTTGGAGGATTACAATTATGACATATATGCGATACAAAAACCAATAATCACAGTTTATAGATAAAGAACTTACAACAGGATCAGGTATTCAGTTTATTATTCATTTTTTACAATTGTCTCTGTAAATTAGTTATCTCAAATGTATACATCATGCAGCAAAAAATTCACACAACATAGAAACAACATTTTGTAAAACTTTAGAAGTTCCGTCACTTTGGGTTTTCATTCACTGGTTTTAGAAGAAAGACACATGTCAATCCATCTTCCCTGTCTCTGTCATATATTCAATGCATGACCCCGACCCTGCAATTGTTCTGACCTACACTTGTCCTTCACCTATGCCTTTGTTTGCCGATCAGCACATGTAAATACCATTTGTCAGAATTAAAAATCCCCCAGTTAAAATAAATGACTAGATCACTCGCTGTATGAGTGTTTTCACAATATCCCATGTCACTGAAGATTTGCAGCTGTGCTAATTTTTGTCCAACATATTTAAATGTCGTCTACAGCATTGTTTGCATTGCAGTCTTGCGACTCAGAAGGGCGTACTTTGTTCTGCAACATGTATCCTAAAAATGAAAATTAAACACAATTGTATGATCATATTCTTGAAAGTCACTGACAGGCAAAATCTTACGTATAATACAAAAATCTAATTATGTAATCATATTTATAAATGATTGAATTCAGTGAATTGCCATTTAATCATTCATCTGGTCTAAATAGCTCAGCAGTCACAGCCATAAGTTCAATTCCCAATGTTGATGCTTGAGATTTTCAGCAACTGTGAGCATACTATTTATCACATCATCATAAATGATAAATGAGACAACAGAAAAATCTAATTTGACAAATGAACAATCTGTTTCAATGTAAAGAAATGTAATGACAAAACTACTTACCTGTCACAAGTTTTGTGTGAATGCTAAAGTTCGGCATCCCTTTCGATTTCTTTGTTTTGTGAGTTGGCCAATGCCAATGGATATGGAATTTGATTGATGAATAAAGAAATTCCACACAAATGATCGATAAATCTGTCCAAAGCATGTTTATAGATGTATCAGTCAAATAAAATGATCCGAAGCAGTATATAGAACATGATTTTAGCCCTCGTACGAAAACTGCACGTTTATAGATGCACACATATTTCAGTCATTCGTCTAACGAGATCGTTTTACAGTTCAAATTTTACTAAAACCTGGACAAAATTCATCACAGCACAAACGTGCTTTATTCATAGTGGTGATCTTCTGGGACTGAGGGCGCACGTAAACAAAGACTTTTTAAAGTTTCTAAATCCAGACTCCCGTGTGCAATATAAAAATGGCGAAGTAAACAGTATGAAAACGTAATCATAGTCCAAAAACACAATACAAAATCGAGTGTTAGGGCAACACGGACCTTCGACGAAAGCGAAGGCAGGATCAGGTGCCATGGAGGAGTAACATCCTCTGCTGACCGGTCACACCCGCGTGAGCCTGTAGTCGAAACAAAGTAAACGGGGTTACCCGTCGTCAAATCTAGTATGAAAATGACAGTCTAACAAATGGTATGAAACAAATCAATCAACATCATGACTAGTGATACTTTGTAATCGCAAACAAGGTCATTATAGCGACCGTAGAATTTGCGAATGATGACTTTAAACGAGATTCGTTATAACCCTGCAACATCAACTTTTTGATTAGTAGTTGCCTCGCTTTAAAAAATCATCATACGCATGGATGCCCTTGGTATCGAATCAATGAGAGACATACACACCCATAAGCAGGTGATAGTGTACATTACTACACAAAAAGGAAATTGACAATTGCCAAAGTCAAAGTCATCACGTTTATCATATAATGTAGTTGTCAGTCTGCCATTAAGAGTCAATATTAAGTAAAATATCCAAAATATGAGCACATCGTCAGATTCTGGTGGTGTCTTGTCACGCCGTCGCGATCTTGATTATTTTAGGAATTCAGTTCAATGAATTAGCATCATTTTGTAAAAAATCTTATTGTAATTTTCACAAATTTAGTTGTACAATATAGTTTTTGCAAACTTTAAAAATCAGATATTTACATATTATCTATAATAGCGGATTAATTTGATAAGAAGCATTTTATTCCGGAAACTTCTTCATAAAATTCGACCGGATGATAATTAAAGTATGAATTTCATCTGTAATCTTGTTCATATTCACAGAACTTCTTCATACATGATAGGTCTTTTGATAAATAAGCAATATAAGTAGTTCTGATAAATTGTCTCAAAATGTTTCAAAATATGACAAGCAAATTCTCACTCTTTTTAATTAGCGTAGATCATTCAGGTGCTAACCCTCCGCCACATTTTGACGAAACAGTAAACCATAAGACGGGGGTCACGTACCCCGTCTAAAAAGAGGGTTACCACACCAATTTCCATAAGCACTTTTTTTTCATGTTGAAGCAATATCGATATGGGGTGTACCTATTGCGAGTCTACAGTACAAAGATAAAACGGCAGTGAAGGATATATTAATATAATAGTTACATTTTTGCGGTACTATGTCAAAATAGAAGTCGTCCCCCAAAGGTCTCCCAAGGTGATGCATGATCACGAGCTGAACGAGTGAACAATGACGTCAAAACTCTGACTACTAATTTGGCATAGTACACGCAAAATGTAACATTATTATTATATTATGCTGAGTTGTCCATCTTGTGCATTAAAACACCACCCTTTGAGTAGTTTGGCCGAATTAAGTCCCAGTTTTGAGTATTTAAAACATCGATATCTTGTAGGCTTGTCCTCTCATAAATTAAAACATCGCCGCGCAGTTTTTGTTTTTTTTTTTTAATTTTTTTTTCCACTCACTACATACATGAAAAACAGAAAATAAATACAATATGTGGGTTTTTTTGTTTTTGCATACAACTTTCACAAACTTCTCAACTTTCGCCGCGGCATTTTATACTGAAATTCATCGGCACGTTAGTTTCTTTGACATTTATAGATGTCGTCTAAAAAAAGCTGTTCTCAGTCCCGAAATGATTAGGTTACTCATGTTTTGTTTTTTACAGCTGATTCAGACACGAATTATATCAATTGATTCACAAAACGTCCAATGAGCTGTAATATCTACGATGATTACAATTTACAGCATTAAACAAAGGAAAGTCGAATTAAACTAAAAAAACAAACCCGGGTATTTAGAAATGGAACGCCATTGTTAACTATGTAATATATAATTAACAAACCGATACTCCGAGGGCCGCGGTAGCTCAGTCGGTAACGTTCCCGGACCAAAATACGTGGCATTGTTGTTTCACAAAATTTAATTTCTTCACGTATTCGGCATAGGCTATAGTACTATTTCGCATAGGCACAGTACCATATAATCATAAGAACTATGCCGGGAAGTGATTTAAGGTGAAGCTAACAGGAAGCAAAATAATATCTAGACTTTTCAAATGCAACAGATGTAAATCTACTATTTATACAGATATTTACTGTTTTAACGTCCCACATTGAATGTTCCACTCATATGGAGACGTTCACATTGCGGTGAAGGGCTGAAAATTTAGCCTATTGGTCAGGCCACTTAGGCGCTTTGAGCAAGGAGGGATTTTTTCATGCCACCACTTGCTGTAAACGGGACTCGGTTTTTTCTGTCTCATCCGAAGGACCACCGCATTTAGTCCTATTACAACATGCAACGGGAAGCTGGGATCTATTCAACCGGACCCCGATAAATTATTCTAAAGAAGATCTATGTGGTTAACTACCGAAATCACGGGAAATAAGGCCAACAATCTAATTTCATAATAATTGCAAGATTTTCAGTCGTAAATTCCCGCCAATTTTTCATCTTTATCAAATAAATTAAAAGATTGAATTTAATTATGATTTTTATACCTTAAATGTTGATAAATTAGAAGATTTGAAAATTATTTAGCTTGTAATATGTGTGTCGAGATCTGCAAAATATTGATTTGTTGAAATTTGTTTGATGAAAGGGTGTATGTCTACTGACATTCTGTCAAAAAGGAAGCTTGAATGATCTTTTTTAGTTACAAAAGGGTCAGTCAAAAATTTTAATGATAAAATCTTTATTTATACCATAACATTTGTCAAACAGAACTACCTAAACGGCACACACACACACACACACACACAACACACACACACCACACAACACACAACACACACACACACACCACACAACACACCCACAACACACACCACACACACACACAACACACACACACACACACACCACCACACACACACTCACACACAACACAACGACTTAAGCTGGATTGGAGAATTACTTTACTTTTAAAAACATTCAATCTATAGTCCAGTCAATAGCCTCAAAATTGCTGAACCAGGACAAAATGCAATTGATTTTTGTGTCATATTTTCAATCTACATATATTGAAGAATTAAACAAAAATCTAAGGTTCTATAACTTCGGGAAATTAGATAATATCCTCCCGAATTTTTATGATTTGAAGGATTAAAAAAGTAAAAATTACAAACAGGGGTATGGTGAAATATTTAATGTTATAAAACTTTATTTCACAAGTGATGTTAACTTTACCTTGTTCATTATTATATCTGACTGATCAACATTGAATAAAATGACAGTCAACGTGTAAAAATTGTAATTACTCTTTTTTAATCAGAGGAAAGGAAAGGTAGGCAAGGGCACAATATTTGGCCATAATATTACGCATATTATATAAGATCATTGTGGTATGAGATAAATAGTTTGAAGTCTACCTTATATGCCGTATAAGTGAAATTGGTTTACTTATTTATTTTTCTCTTCATGACAAAAAGTGTCTTTATTCGTGACAAACGTAAAGTTTTTCCCGAATTTCCTCCAACAGCCAAATTGTGTAAAGGACAAATTACATGTAGGATAAAGACCTGTTTTTGGTCCATTTGAATGATAAGAAGTTATGTTTTTTAATTTGTATAGTTTTTCAAGGTTTACGATAAGTATCATTGATTTTAATAAATTTTTGACATTTATATGTACAGTAGAATTATGACGTCACAACTCTTCGCTGTTGTGGGATTGACAAATACATGCGAAAATACCAATTTCATAACAGTTTTTCGTTTAGTAAACATAGAGCGCACTCTTAAACCAATACAAAAAGGCAGAGTTAACATGTGTCAACGTAATCATAACCAAAAACATATACAAAACGAGTGTAGGGCAACACGGACCTCCGACAAAAGCGAATGTAGATCAGTCGCCTAATGGAGGATAAAGCATCCTCTGCTGAACCATCATTTTAGTGTCTTTTTAACTAGTAATTTTTCATGCATAAACTGATTACTCGTTGGCACTCCAACAATGTATTCCAAAGAAAGATGTGCCCAAATAACCAGTAAATATGTATTTAATGATATTCGAGAAACTATGTTAATGTATGACGTCATACATTAATTCGGTCACCCTTACATTTTTTTAACTGATTTCATTGATGCGACATCTAAACTAATTTTCTCAATATATTATAACATATTATAACATATCATAAGCATGACTTCTACAAAGTAAATATGTTTCTTATCCAATCTCGTCTTTATACATATTTCTAATTGTGCCATTAGGAGTATCATACCAGATTTAGGGTATATAAAAGGGATAGTGTACTCATTTTGGCCAAAAAAATTTAATTGAATCTAAATGAACCCAAATGACTCATACAGGTGATTTTCTTATTAAAAAGTACAATTTTTTGCGTTTATTCTGTATTGTTTTCCAAATTTAACTCGTTTTTGATCTAAAATTATGTTATTATTTTTGTCTTCCTGGACAAAAATTCAATTTACTATATATAAGGTCATTCCTATTAATAATTTTGAGGAACATACATGTACAGTCATTTCTAAGTTGCAAAATGGCTCCATTTATCTTTTTTATTATATTCAAAAGGAATAAGATGATTTAGGATGAGAAAAAAATCACCAAAATGAGTGATCACTATCCTTTAAATGTTTTGATAAAAGACGAGAATGGGGATTAATGGCGTTATTATTGGCGTTACTGTGACACTTGATTTGTTCTTGGCGCATGGCAACATAATAGCAAATCATCAAATCATGTCCATAAAAACCAAGGGAACCTGATTAAGTCTATCAATACAGTCTATAACTGGTCATTTAATTCATAGTCTTCACATTCCATGTCATCAACTGACAGTCTTCAATTTGAGCAACTACTTCCTTTACATTATCCACATGCCACTGAACATTCCATTGACCATTCTGTGTTTCTTGCACGTGCATCTGTTTGATTCGCATCCTTGCTTACAGTTACATTTTATGACCTTGAGCAGAGGTTCCGGCGCCGGTGGTAAAATTGATCGAATAGGGTGAAGTCTGTTGTTAGTATAGTACCATCCAAATTCATCTGGAGCGAAATTGGCTTGATTGCCAATCCAATTTGGCATTGTAAGTAAGAACGTTGAACATGAAGTTTTGCTGCGTCAGAGATGGGTGGTGGGTCTTGAATCTGTACACAACCTGATGATGTTGCTGCCCTTTGTTTGAAGCGACGGAAGCGAAGTTAATCAAGCGTTTCATACTCAATACTACCGTAAAGAAATGCGATGATTTCCTTCCCAGCCAAGAGTTGATCTCCCTTTTCACATTGTTCTTCCAGGAAAATACCATCAGAATTTGAAAGTAATGTTTTGAGTGTCACACCTTTGCCAATACCATACAGCCTTGATGTAGTGTCACGTCCAGTTAAAGCATGGATAGCTGTAAACGTTTACAAAGGCGTCGTCCTAGAACAAGTTTAGTTTTGTGGATATCCCAGATTTCTGTTTGTCTTTTTGACCAATCAGATTTGAAGTTAATTTTCTTCCCGTCAAGTTTTGCATGAAAACAGAGTAAGATCAGTAGATCAGTGTCTTCTCCAATCGATACGACTTCATATGAGGTTGAAAATTCAATGACAGTTTCTACTGTCAAAGTATCGGCATCATCAACTGCATGGCGAGTTTCCACTTCACATTCTTCAAATTTCAAGCTTAATAGTTTAATGAACTGCTGCTTGTTCTCTGTATTTGTCAAGAATATTTTTTTTGGGGGGGAGGGGGGCTTTTAAGTGGCATATCCTCCGTAAAAATAAATCTCGGTGTGACAATTACATTTGATCGTCTGAGGTGAGTCACAGCATTAGTGGAAGGCCCAGCAGAATATCCATCAAATACAACAGCTGCCCGAGAGTATTTCTGCTTGATAAGTTTGGTATATTTTTCACAAATTGTCAAAAACGCTTCACCTTTAATCCAAGGAAGCTTTCGCAAGACCGAACCGCCATCTAAAACATATACAACACTTTTCATTGAGACTTCTCCGCATGTCCCCATTGTCCATATAAATTCAGCAATCTGAGGTGTGTTTGCTTCCCTTGGTAAGCCTGTTGATTCAAACAAAGAGGAAGGTACACCACAGAGCTCGTATTTGAAAAGATCAGGGATATAATTTGTGTTGATGATCAACAGTTATGATGCACAGGCAGAATCAGAGAACCACCCTGAAATGGAACATAAATATGCCTGAACCATTCAGCCACGGAGGCCTCTATATTGGTTTCAACTTTTGTTTAAAATTAAATAAAATGATTTCATGTAATACTGCAGTGGATCTTTAAAAAACAGAAACAAAAACAAAAAAAAACAAAACAAAAAACAAAAACAAAAAAAAAAAAACTATCTATTGTCTTTACCCAATTGTATACATACCAGGTGTTGTCCTATGTGAGCCTCCATAGAATTGTTTTCACAGTCCATTTGGATATATTTCTCCCCTAAACAGTGAAAGTTGAGGAAAGATCACTTATAATAGTCGACTTTTGTAGAGTGTAATATTGTCTGATATATATCACTTATTTTAAAGTACTTATTTCAGTGAAAGAAATTTGTTTAGTCAGGCAAGCTAAGTTTAGAGAATTCTGCGGGACTAATTTCTGCCACTGCGGAGGTGTTCTAAATAAAAAAAAATACATATTTGTTTTACCACGGTTTATATACTAGTATTGTAATTGTTATGACTATGGAACTATTAAGAAGTATTTAAAAGAAAAAAAGAATCCCAAGTATAATTTTAAATGCCAAGAATA
>CAJDSM010012764.1:3709-16795 GCA_903981925.1 Ostrea lurida | reverse complement strand
TTTGTCTAATGATAACATATCATGATTATTAACGTATCAAATACTGCAACTTTTTCTTCCACACTAGAATATTCGATATGATGTGAACAAAAAATGGCCATGCTTTCGCCGCTCCAAATTGCAAAAAGATTTTGGTCCAGTGGGAGCATGGTTGTCTCTGGTTTGAGTCTATGTTTATATATCTGTGTTTGAGTTGCATGTTTATGAGCTGTATCTGGTTGAGTCTATGTTTATGAGTTGTCTTGTTGAGTTCTATGTTTTGAGCTTATCTGTGTTTGAGTGCTATGTTTAGCTGTATGGTTGAGTTGCTATGTTTATGAGCTGTATCTGTGTTGAGTCTATGTTATGAGTCTCTGTTTGAGTCTATTATGAGTTTCGCTCTTTTTGATGCTATGTTTATGAGTTGTCCTCTGTGTTGGTGCTATGTTATAGTGTCTTTTGGTCGATTGCTATGTTTATGAGCTGTATCTTGTTGAGTTGCTAGTTTGAGCTGTATCTGTATTTGAGTTGCTGTTTTAGTTGTTCCCTGTGTTATTTCTATGTTATGAGCTTATCTGTTTTGAATTGCTAGTTTATGATTTCTCTGTGTTTGAATTGCTAGTTTATACTTGTCTCCCTGTGTTGAGTTCTAGTTATTGAGTTGTCTCCCTGGGTTGAGTGCTATTAGTTGCTATGTTTAAGTTGTCTTTCTGGTTTGATGCTATGTTTATGAGTGTCTGTGTTTGATTGCTATGTTATGAGCTGGATTCGTGTGAGTCTATGTATTGAGTTGCTCCCTGTGTTTGAGTTGCTATGTTTATGAGTTGTCTCCTGTTTTGAGTTGCTATGTTTAGCTGTATCTGTGTTTGATTGCTAGTTTATGAGCTATACCTGTATTTGAGTTGCCTATGTTATACTTGTCTCCCTGGTTTGATTTGCTAGTTATAGTTGTCTCCCGTGTTTGAGTTGCTTGAGTTTATGAGCGATCTTGTTGAGTTGCTATGTTTAAGTTGTCTCTCATTTAATGTGCATTTATGATTGTCTCACCAGTGTATTGAATGTATGTAACTGATAAGTGCCTCTCTTTGAAAGGAATTCCACTTATAAATTGAGAAAATGGTACCTTTTCCTATTCTATTTACAAAAATTGAGAGCCCTGAATCTGACTAAATATTAGAGGAAAAGCCTCCACAGCCTGAAGAGCGTGAAAGCAGAGCTCTCCCAATAGGTAACACAAAACGATATATACATATAACATAAGTAAATCAATGTCTTAAATCATGTAACAAACATGATGTCCACCATCTTCGCTAGCCAGGTTTACGATCTGCTCCGCTCTCTTAGAACGTAAACCCATGGCAATGTTATGGATGTAATAATACCAATCACGTCTCTGCCTTCGTCACAAACACTCAGCCAGAAGACTTATTTTTCATATATCAATTATCATACAATCGTTTTACAAAAACTCACTAGCGGAGGCCCGAGACTACTAAATTCACGCTCGTTAGTAAAATCTGAAGTAGGCACTGAAAATACAACTTAACCATGTGAGTGCAATTGTCTTGGAAATCATCCAGATTGAAGTCTTTAACAACCTGTCGAGACTGAATTTATACTCACGACTACATCTTGATGACATGATAACAAAACTAAGTAAAATAACACATAAACCGATGAACGCTTTAAATAGCACCCAAGTGAAACTGTAACGGGAACAGATAACGACAAGATTTGAAATCCTTCTATGAGAACACCGAGTTCCCGTCCAGTAGGGAAATATATTCTCTTTAGTTCCGGAGTACAAGTAGTAATAAAAAAATAAACAACAGTCTCGGTGTGAAATAGAAATATAAACGATTTATTCTTAAACTTAACAACAATAATCCAAACAAAGATACGTCCTACGCTACACAACGAAATATCAAAATGCCGTATTTTTAACATACCTCTAATCTGTTTATTTTAATCTTAGTAAAGTCCACCACGCACGTGACAGTAATGTGTGACGCCGTGACGCTAAGCGCGGTAATCATAATAATAATATGCACATTTATTACAGACTAAACAAATGAGGCGATAAGAGAGAAGAGTCGAGCAATAGCAATCAGAGTCTATCAATGATATTTTAATAGAATCAACATATATCGATTACATTACTTAATGTTTCACCTAGATTACCCTTTATTTTATCGGTTTGGTTTAATTCCTAAGCTTTTGATACTTTCATTTCTATTGGCAGATGTTAGCTTGATTTGATTGGCTACACCATCTGTATATATACTCAACACTCTCCTATTCGGTGAGTCGTGGCAATTCGGAAGAAACTGCTTCAATTCTTAACTCTTTAGGTTAGTATAAATTCTTATCCTCATATATTAGGTCAAGTCTAATTCTTCTTTCTTAAATATTGACAATATTTATATCATTTTCGACTGGTTAATTCACGTTAAAGTCCACTACTCCCTTTTCTCATATAGTTTGCTAGGTTTTCTTCCATTGTAGCAGTTTATATTTGTTAATAAATTTAGGAACTTAAACTGTCTGTTTGATCATGATGAATTGAGGCACCGAACCTCGTATCCAAAGAAACTGGGGTTAAAATGGGAGTACTAAAGAGGATCCCTTTACATAAATTTTGGGCTGTCCGGAAACATAATCCGTTGCATCCTCATGTCATGCCGACGATATCCCAAATTATTTTCAGCCCGTGGAGTGGCAACAAGGTTTTTTATTATGAAATGTATAGTTCTAGAGAAAGCTATGAATCCCCAGTAAGCCAGCCATAGTCTTGTCACACGACATTT
Organism: Ostrea lurida; assembly: GCA_903981925.1. Lineage (NCBI taxonomy): Eukaryota > Metazoa > Mollusca > Bivalvia > Ostreida > Ostreidae > Ostrea > Ostrea lurida. The sequence goes on along the minus strand of CAJDSM010012764.1, from coordinate 14,009 downwards.
CTTTTTCCTTATTTCGCCCCTCATACCGCTCAGACTGGTCCTATCCTCATCAGCCCCACCGTCCAACACGTTTTCTTTGAACGCGATAGCATTTAAGACGCGAGAATACGCATAAGTTCCTCGTGCGCAGTCTAAGTTAGATCCTCATGACACTGCCGCAACATGCATTAAATCGTCGTATACGCGCCTTGACCCGCTACGTAAAGTCTTACAATAGACTGCAACCCTCAAGCTGCCAATAGATACGTCCTTGATACCTGCCGAAATCAGAATTATTTGGTAATTTTAATGCACCCGTTTTTCTGCAATTTTGTATATATGCAATATAACATACCGAGAGCCTTAAACAACAGCTGTTTAGAAAGCGTTCAGTTACGTGACAGCCAAGATATTGAGTTACCGATATTTGGAAGACAGAAACTCGCTTTTAAATCTGGTAACAGAGTGTTAATGTGTTTCTATATTGAATTCAGTGTAACCTTGTGGTACTTCCTATAATGTTGGGAGTTTATTTCAGGATGCATTGCTTCGATAGGTTAATTATCTTCCTTAAAGGTGGAGGATTATTTCAAAACAACGCCCAGGGCTGAAATGTTTTGTACCTTAATCCCTGAATGTAAAAGCGTCTGTGGCCAGACCCTAACGAAGGATTACTGAAGTTGTACGAAGAGGGATCTATGTTTTCAGCGCCAGCAGATATATCCGAAAACCAGAAGTGGAAATTCCGTGGAAAGGAAATCATGTTTGCAAACTTAGAAAGATATCAAGGAAGAGAGATGCCCACCAAGACCAGCCAGGATATGCAGGAAGCCTGACCTTTCCGTTAAGATGATGTTTGAACTGTTGTGTATATGTACATGGCGCGTTTCTCGTTTATTCTTATAATATATTGTTATAACCTTTATATTTTTGCTTGATGAATTACATAGCTGAAACGGATGATGATATACGGTGTGATTTACTTTGTTATTATGAAAAAATTCAAATGAATTTATTTTTTTAAGGAGGGGAATGAATAGGTCACAATATCGATACAGATTACTTCATGTTTCACCTTAATACCCTTTATTTTGATCGGGTTTGGTTAAATTCCTAAAGCTTGTGATACTTTCATTCATTGGCGCAGATGTACTGTATTTGATTGGCACACTCTATATATACCTCGAACACTCTCGCCTACGGTGGTCGTGGCAAGTTCGGAAAACTGCTTCAATTTGCTAACCTCTTCTAGTAGTATAAATCTTCTCTTATTCTAGTCAAAATCTAAATATCTTCTTTAGATTTATTGAACAAGTATTTAGTATCATTTTCTTACTGTAATCAACTTAAAGTCACTACTCCTTTTTCTCATATTAAGGTTGTTCTAGGTTTTCTTCCATTAGCATTTTATTTTGTTAATAAAATTATGAAACTTAACTGCTTGTGTATCATATGAATTGAGGCACCGAACCTCGTATCCAAATAACTGGGTTAAATGGGGAGTTAGATAGAGGGATCTCCTATTACAATTTAAAAACAAATGAAATTTCATGATTATTTATTAATTTTTTTTGTCTCGGGCTGGTAGATTTTCTTGGGGCTAGTGAATTTTGTGAATCTTTAATACCATCCCTACTGACCACTGGGTTCAAAATGTTTTAGCAAAAACTGAACAGTAGTCAATTGCTCCAGATTTCATGATACAGTTGTACTGATCAACCCTGTATAAACATTCTATATTGCTCACAACACTCTGGATAGTTTATATACAATATTGATTAAATCTTGGTCGACTATATCTAATCTAACAATATTCAAAATACAGAGGAAATTCGAAATGTACACAAAAATACACGTTACCTCCATGTGTGTTTGATATTCTTCCTATGTTAAAAGTGATGTCTGCTGTTAAACTAGAATATTGTTGCTCGTACGATTCTATTAAGGTGCCCATGACAGATCAAATATTAGGTTGCCAGAATGACAGACGTCAGATATGTGCACCCGATCCCGATGTCAATAATAAGAACTTCCGGTGAGGTCTTTTCTTCCGGTAAACAAACAAGGTATACCGTGTTGGAAATCAATATAGATGAACAATCGTCACCATCGCGTCTTTCTAAACCAATAAATTTTATTCAGATATCTTATTTTTAATCATAAAATATTTCCTGAGCTTTAGGTAGCATTATTTTGACCAAGTATGTGCCATTAACATGAAAATTTTATAAGATAGAGGGAAGGGGGGTATCGAGGCTACATGTAGATGTCATTTTCAGAGAAATAGTATCTCGTGTGTTCTCTAATCTCAAGTCAAAGCTGCTGTGCAATAGTTAGTTTAGAATACCCAATTTATAAGATGATTGATATGGGGAATGTCTCGTAATTCTGAACCTTTTTAAACAGATATTCTATGTACCGGTTTATTTTATGATGGTGTATTGGAATTGTCTTAGTTATTGTCTTGTATTGCAGATGGTTCAACGACTAACTTTCCGTCGTCGACTGTCTTACAACACAAGGAGTAACAGCAGGAAGGTGTAAGTAGCATGACTGACAATCCAAAATGATGTTACTCTCGCCCTCTTTTGTAGTCTTTAGGAGTGGATTACTCCTAAGTTAGTCTAGTCCCCAGTTATATACCTTAATGTTCCTTACATATGTGATGCCAAGTCACAAGTATCTCACCGTGAACCTAACATGCTGATCAGTGATGTAAGGAACAAATAGGTAATGATTTGTTTCATGAACCACAGATAACGGTAATGTTGTCTGTAATAAATTATAATGATAGTAGGGGTCTATACTATATACCACCCCCTTTGAAGGAATGAAACAGAATTTTACTCAAATATCAATTCAAAATGGATCTGAAATGCTTCTATTGTCATCCACCCCAAAATTCTTCCTGGTTGAAGTTCACCAGGTTCAGTAATTTTAATATCTACCATCGGTGCTTATAACCCAAAATATATGGTAGTTTTTCAACACCACTTTCCGGCTTATTCCCTAGTTTGTCACTGAAGCTGTGAACGTCACTTCCGGTAGTCAATATTCATGTACAAAATTTATATTCAACTTTGAAAGTTGCAAGTTATTTGCCTAACTGGGATACTGGAAGTGATGTTCATTACTACAGAGACAATTTAGGGAATGAGCTGAAAAGTCGTTGGTGTAAAGCTAATGCACGTACCATCGAGTACTGTATGTACATCTCAACATGGCGAGAGGCGATACTGGTTGCCAGTTCTTGTTCTTCAGTATCAGTTTTATACCCTTTTACTGTTTGAATTACTCATTTTGTATGTCTTTTACTCTTGTCACTACGCAGATAGATATGAGTATGAAATGTATTTTTTTAACAAATCAAAACGACGATGTAGGTACTGAAAATATTTGTACCGAAAACATTACAGGTACCTACATCATCGTTTTTGACTAGTATAATTGTATTAATGCTACTAGAAAAACTAACTAGAATGGGATTTATCATGATATCTGGTGTCTACATCAGTTTTAGAAGAGTTAATTTAGATTTAAGAGTGGATCCTTTCGGGACCGGAATAGCTCTGTAATTTTAGATATAAATACCATACTGTACATGGTTTTCCTAATCATGAAATGTAATCTTGAGGAGATCTGACTGATCTGCTATCATATAAAGACTTCATGTTTGAAAATGCATTTCTAAATTGATAGATATTGATATTCATGTTCTGAATGAAATATTTATTGGTGATTTTTTTTTTTTTTTTTTTTTTTTTCATGTGCTGTACAGGTCAAAGACTCCAGGTATGTTTATTTTTGTGCAAACATTATGTAATTTAATCATTTTTATGGCCCTAGAATTGAAGCTTAGGGGCATCTATTTTTTGGCCTGTCTGTCTGTCTGTAGCTAAATTGTAAATCCTGGTCATATTATACACGATACGTGTATTGACCGATTTATTGAAAATTCTAATATTAGCCATATCTTTCTAATCGTAAAAGGTAATGCTTTCAAATTTAGCATGTACATTTCTTATGAGAATACCTTTCCATTGGTACCAGAATTGGTGACCTTTACATTCACAATTGGTCTAGTTTTTGGAAATTTTCAAAAAAACTTTAACATTGGTCATGTCTTTTACAGCAGATGAGATAAACATTTGATGTTTGGTATGCGTGTTCCTTGAGACAAGGCCCTACCAGTCTTTGACCTGAGGACCTTCATATTGTTCTTTGCATTAAATTGACCTACTTAACAAAAATTTTAATATAGGCCATATCTTTTAAACCATAAGACATCACTTTCATACTTTATAGCATGTGCATTTCTTGTTAGAATACATTTCCATTGGACCAAATATATTGACCCTGTGACTTTGATTTTGAACTCTTAATAAAAGGTCAACAAAATGAAAATTACTGTACATTCTCAGTATTGCAACTACATCTTACTATTCCACTTTGTTGTAATCCAGGGGAATCAGTGTTTCACAAACACATCTTGTTTAGAAGTAAATTCATACAATTAGTGGAAAACAAAAAACAATTCTGTAATTGTTCTACAGTATAGCATTATGTTACAGATTCACTAGTTTAGGTTATTGTTGTTAGGGGGAAAGATTGATGCCAACACATGCTGCTCTCGTAGCGAACTTATTAAAGTAATCAAGAACTCATTTATATAATAATTTTATTTATCTGATTAATGTTCTCATTGTTCTGTTGTGTTATATTATGGTATGTCTAGCTCACGATTTAAATTTCTCAAAAAGACATGAATTGTATGAAAATGCATCTGACAGAAAGGTTTTGAAGTTCTTTATTGGGTTATTGAATTTCAAAGGCAATATGAAGATCGAGCTTTGGATGTAAGGCATGAATAAGAATTAATTCAAGGGAAAATTATCAGCAGCTAATGCATGTTAGTAATAATAAAATCTGCAAGCAATTGCACAATTACTCTGACATATTTTTGAGTCGTCACTGATTGTAATTCCTTATGTGCTTTGATGTTTTCAGGTGGTAAATTGGTTTACCTGTACACAAAGAAAGCTGGCAGTATCCCAAAATGTGGAGATTGTAAAATTAAACTACATGGGGTATGTTCTAAGTATCCTCTACTTTTCATCCACGTCAAATTTCTCTGGTGTAGCATTCCACCTTAAAGTACTTCCATTAATTAGACCACTTCAATATGGGGTATGTTCTGTAAAATCAAAATACACAAAGAATGCTCTGATAAGATACACTGGTTATGTTCATCAAAGTATAATTGTATATGTTACAGTGTATCTAGATGTGTAGTATATGCAAAGGGAGGTAATACAGTAGAAATTGACTGATTTGTTAAATGTTGTGTAAACCACACACATTTGAATATCAACACTCACTTTTGAATTATGATGTACGAAAACAATGTGTACTTCAGATACTGTCTAATACAGCGATTTTTCATGGAAACAAGACAAGTTTCTATGTACTTTGATATAAAGCAGAGTTTCCAAAAAACATCGATCCTACCGGTAAAACCGATAGACAATCAAAATGTCAGATAAAGTTTGCTATTCTACCAGTCTGCATGACTGATAGGCTACTTTTAACAATCTGGAAATTTTTCGCTGTCAACGCAGCATTTTTTTAGGACCCCCGCATTGAGAGATGCGGCGCCCTATAGTTTTCACTTTGTCTGCCTGTCCGTCAACAAGTTTTGTGAACACCAAACTCAAAACCTATATACATTGTATATAGATGAAATTTTGCACACTTGTTTCTCACCATCTGCAGATGTGCATATTGAAATTTGGTCTTATAGGGTCAATATTTTGGGGGAAACTTCATTTCATGAAAATTCACAGATTTTTAGAATCGTACTTTGTGAACACTAAAACTCGAAACCTATACATTGTACACAGCTAAAATTTTGCATACTTGTTTCTCACCATCTGCAAATGTGCACGTTAAAACTTGGTCTCATAGGGGTCAATATTTTGGGGAGAAACTTCATTTTTCCATGAAAATTCGCATAGTTTGAGAATCGTACTTTGTGAACACTAAAACTCAAAACTTATACATTGTACACAGCTGAAACTTTGCATACTCGTTTCTCACCATATACAGATATGCATATTGCAATTTGGTTTTATAGGGGTCAGTATTTTCGGGAAAATTTCATTGTTCAATGAAAATTCACAGATTTTGCAAACCATATTTTGTTTACTCTATAATTCAAATTTATAAATTTTACTTAACTGAAATTTTGCAAAGTTAACTTGTTTATCACCATATGCAAATATGTACATTATTAAAACATTTGCCTCAGCGGGGCCCTTGCTGACTTTGTCAGTGTTCTAGTTGTCTTTTAGTTGTAATCTCAAAAGTGCTTTATTTTAAGGAGTGTTTATTTGAAGTTTCTTCTAAGGCACTTCATATATTGATTGTAGTCTCATGTCATGGCCAATTTTAAAAGTTTATAACGGGCTCAAAACTTGGTGTAAAATGAAAAGCTTTGCTAGAGACTCCAAAGTGTATTTCTTTTATTTAAGACTCTTGGGGTAATTATGTTCCCCAAACAAAGTTTGGGACATATTGTTTTTACTCTGTTTATTCTTATTATTATTATTCTTATTATTAATTCTCCGGTACTTTTTTTGTCTCGAAGTGTTCTCAGAACCTGTACATGGATCTGATATGAAACCTTTTTAGGATGATTAGTTATCATTTGAAGGTGTTCGGAACGATAAGTCATTTTTCTGAAAATGCATGCATGTGCATTACATTTTTGGCTTCCTAACTTCGGAATCAGTCTAACTTTTTTATTCTTCAAATGAAATCATTTGATATTCACAAGGTAGGTAGAACTTGAGACCCTGAATTGATTGGTATTATGAAAATTCTCGAATTTGCACGTGGCGTGCACGTGTGGCTGCATTTTGATTGGATAATACAAAATCGCCTGTAACTTTGTTATAAATAAAGATAATGAAATGATTTTCACAGCATAGGTAGACGATATAAAGTTCTACAAAGTGATCTAATAAAAATTGCAAACGCGCATAGCGCCATGCACGTGCATCGTCTTTTAAAAGTCCAAATCTTTGATTGACCATAACGTTTTTGTTCTTGTTGAAATCATTTGAATTGACATTGTGAGTACATCTTGATGGTCTTAAGAGAGGGTTATAGTCAAAATTCCATTTTCAGCCGAGTCATGCGCGTGTGCTGAATTCTGATTGGACGATTTGAAATTGCCGTAACTTTCTTAAAAATGATCAAGCAATATGAAATTAATACTGGTAGTTATAATCATTGAAATGTCTTTTGAATGGTATCAAAAGTAATACTCTATCGTACTCACGTGCACGTGTATGCACGTGCATTACTTTTTCGTCATTTATCGGATACTAAAATGGCCATAACTTTCGAATTAAAGACTGAATTCAATTCAAATTTTCTCCTGTAGCTTTATGACATGAGTGCCTAAAGAATGGTGTCAAGAAAAATCCTTTATTCAAATTTGCGTGCGCGTGAATGCGGCGTGCATTGTAATTTCTGATGTCTAATCGTAATATTAGTCTTTGAGATCTTTCTATTTCAATGAATAGTATTTCAGATATGTAATAGGGACTCTTTGTTAATTGGTGATGTCAAAATCATTATCCGCACACCTCGCACGTGCGCTGAAATCTGTTGGATGATATTCGTATGTACATATCTCTCTCTTTTAATGAGGCTTTTGGAATGAAATTTGGTATATACTGCAAAATCTACAAGGGAGATTATTATGTGGAAAAATGTGAGCGCATGCGTGTATATGCTACGTGTAATTTTCATATACAATATTTCGGGCTCTCTGTTTCCCTTTAGAAAGTGAAATATTATGTAAGATTGGTATAGTAAATTTCGCGTTGCATATATCAAAATGACACCAATGGCTGAATGGGGGAATGTTTGGGGAACATCTGTAACGGTGTCCGTTACAATAAGTACTAGTTCTTTTTGTTTTATTTGGACTGACAGAATTTGCTCTGGACTGGTAAAAACACACTAAGTCATCAGTCGGAATGACTGATAGAAATTTTTAGTTTTCAGAATCTCTGATAAGTTGACTGTATTAAAGACAAAGTGGCTTTTCCATATATTCATGGTGGAAAGGTCGTTATTATGATCCGGCGGATTTTAAAATACAGGTGTAATTTTAGATATAAATTTTATTCTTGCCTGTTAAAGGTTATCCAATACAGTGAACCATTAAAGTCAAAATATATGTTTTTGTAGATAAACACACTGCATATTTGTTTCACCGAGTTAAAATGGAAGAGTTTACACAAATTTTTGTTTTTCTGTTTTGCATATGAGCTAAATTGTAGTTGTGTAAATCTTGATACAGAGCTCCAGATAAGGTGCGTATTTGCGAAAATATGCATAACTTTTTACTAAATACGCATTGAATTTCGAAATTTGGCGTATACATACGTATTTAAAGTATTTCAAATACGCATTGGACAATGAAGAATAGCGGAATAAAATAAGTATGATCTATTTAATCACGTAAATCGGGGTCAGGTAAGTGATTTAAGCTGCACTTTGAAGATTCTAAGATTGAACGTAGGTGTAGGGACTGATGATTCCGATTTAAATAAAAAAAATAATTTAAACACATTAAATTCTATAAAATTACTGACCTATCTTATTATTGAAATTCTTCCACAATGGAAGTACAACTTGAACATACCAAAAACCAAAATACCCTTTAAGCTTTTTGTCAAAAAATCAGCATTGATTTGAAAATCAGGGAGTAAATACACTTTGTGTCAAAAAATTATCTGGAGCTCTGTTGATATGATGTAGTATGTTTATTTTATCGACTACTGGGGATTTTGACAGAAATAAAAATAGAATATAAAGGATGAAGCCTTCCTGAGTGAAGCATTGCAATTCATACTCTCATACATATTCAAGAATGAAATTACACCAATATTACACCATCTCTTGGATCATAATAAGATCTACATGAAAAATTTGTCCAATAGGATCATATTAATAAGATTTACATGAAAAATTTGTCAAATAGGATTATATGTTTAACCAAAGTATGAATATTTTCCCAATTATATCTGTAGCTGATGACCTGAAACTAACATTTATTTGTTTGTCTTCCTATTATGAATTATAAACTGAACCTTTACATCTCTGACATTTGTTTTAATGTGTGGGTATATATTGTAGATCACACCAGCCAGGCCACTAAAATTGATGTCGATGTCGCGCAGACTGAAGACAGTTACACGCTGTTATGGAGGCAGTCGCTGTCACAAATGTGTGCGTGAGAGGTAAGTCAGGCAACGAATCCAACCAATAACTGAAAATAAATCCAAACATTCAGTTCACACAGACTAGGCAACTTTTGGATGTAAATTATGTTGCGTCTTTTGATTTTCGTGAAAATGGTCATTATTTCCTGAATTAATTCTGTTGAGGTTGTTTTCAAGTAGTGTTAAAAAATTATTAATTTTTATAAGAGTTTACATCATATTTGCTTAATTCCATTTGTGAAATTCAGATAGAATTCTGATGAGAATGTTTTTCTTCAGTACATGCGCATCACTTAATAGCCACCCACCCACGTGAATTATTTGGTGCAATATTTTGTTTTTCCATAGAATTGTTCGGGCTTTCCTGATTGAAGAACAGAAGATTGTCGTCCGTGTATTGAAAGCACAAGAGGCATCCAAAAAATAAACTGTTGTCAACGTAATGGGTGTTCTGTTTCTTTTTTGTTGCATGCAGAAGTGGAATGACGCGTTTATATCCAAAGCAATGAATTCCAAAGATTTGCTGCCGTTATCACTTTGATCTCACACGTTAGCACAGGGTGTTCAATCAGCTCTGCTCACCACTTGGGGAAGAAAACCTTTGGCTAGCAAAGATGTGCTGCTGCTGACAAGAAATTTTTGTGTCACGTGAGTAAACTCAGGTGATCTATTGCACTGGTGTACATTCATGACCAGTGTATGACTTTAACGTGGATTTGTGCTGGGCTTTAATTCCTTTGCAATAGGTACACCATTGAAGTATGTAGGAGAGTAGACTAGAGAAAATCTTTGGATGGACTGGGAAATCGACCTGATCCCTTGGCTATAACTTGTTCAGGAGAGTGCTCTAACCTGGGATCTCCTCATTACTTTGTCAGGTGCTCTAACCACTGAGCTACAGGCCTACATCTATGATCTGTATAACCCTAACTACTACACTCCTCCCTGCTTAATTGTCTTTGGCCTAAAAGACGCATAACGTGCATTCTTTTTGGCCCTGACAGGACTTGCATTTGCAGATT
>CAJDSM010012762.1:112-16295 GCA_903981925.1 Ostrea lurida | reverse complement strand
TCTAACAGTGAGAATATCTTTTTCCGTACCTACATACCACACTACAGACTGTTGTAATTTTCTGTTTTTGGTAACATGACATTTGTAATTTTCTGTTGGTAAAAGTCTCCACAACAATAAATCATTGGAATTGTTGAAAGTATTTCTTTGGCATCATCTTTTAATGACATATAAACATTTTATGATTGACTATTTTTGTCAGATTTTGTCACATTTGGCAAACTTTTGTACAGATTTTTCACTCAAAAATACACCTTTTTAAAGGCATTGTACAGATTGTGTCGTTGAAAAATTATCACATGTATGCAGTTTGTTAATTTTCTGTTCTGTAAATCATGACATTCTTAATTTTCTGTTCTGTAACATGACATTTGTAATTTTTGTTTTGTAACAATGAACATTTGTAATTTTCTGTTACTGTAACATGACATTTTGTAATTTTCTGTTCTGTAACATGAACATTTGTACATTGTAATTTTTTCTGTTCTGTAACATGACACATTTTGTAAATTTTTTCTGTTCTGTAACAGGAATTGGTAATTTTCTGTTCTGTAACATGAACATTTGTAAATTTTTTTGTTTTGGTAACATGACATTTGTAATTTCTGTTTCTTAACATGACATTTGTAATTTTTTTCTGTTTCTGTAACATGAATTTGTAATTTTCTGTTCTGTAACACGGACCATATTTGTAATTTTCCTGTTTGTAACATGACATTTGTAATTTTCTGTTCTGTAACATGAAATTTGTTTTAATTACCTAGTATGATAATAATGACCAGAATGGGAAAACATAAATTTGTTTGAAAACTTGGTTATTAGCATGGTTATAATAAGCTATAATACATTGTTTTAATTAGCTATAATACATGGATAAAATTAGCTATAATTTCGTGTTGTAATCTCTTACATTTGGTAGGATAAAGGATGAAACTTTGTCATTGACAATAACCTTTGGCTGACCCCGCAATGGAAATAATTTAAAGGGGCATTATCATGGAATAAACTTTGTTGATGACATTGGATGGAATTGATAGATCATATTGAGATTATCATGATATATGCTGCATCATTTTTAAAGTACAGGTGTACTATGATGTCAAAATGGTGCTTTGAGAAGTTTGTACATTTTATGCTTTTTTAACTTGATTGATACATTTAATTAGTATAATGATATTTTTTTATATATTAAGTTAAAACAATTTATAATCTTAAATTACATCTCCTGAATTTTTTGATTTGTGGACAAAATTCAATCTGTTGCTTCCAATTGTAGGAGCTTTTGACAAACCTGCAAAAATTTCAATGTTGATGAAAATCACTAATCTTTTTCAAAATATTGAAAGGAATGAGATAATTTGGATGAGAGGGGGAAAAAATCACCAAAAATTAACTTTACCATCCATTGAAGGTGGACCATTGCCTGTTTATAGTTGGTGTTAGAGTGGACACCCTTAATGCCTGGGGATGGGCAAAATGGTGGGTACAATGATAAGAAATATCAGTTGTTACGGTGGGCTTGTTGACCCATTCAGAATTGTGTGAAGATTACACCGTAATGCTGGGATAGCTAAATGTATTGATCAGGAACTGACACTTCAGGATTCAGTTTTCCATACAATGGCCAGACACGAAAGTCATGATGTCAAAATTTTACAATCAATATTGTCGTGCTGCTTTGTAACAGATTGAGAAGCCGTTGTGGTATTGTGGGTGCTGGTGACAGAATTGGTCCATTTTAATGGGATGGAGCTCTAGTCTTACCAGAGCCACAGTGTAAATTGATTCCATATCATCAGATCATGTAGCAGTGGTTTGAATAATATACAGTAAGAATTCGATCATTGGATCTGTAGTTTCTGCAAGTACGAGAGTTGCAAATTACACCACATCATATATTATGGATTTTGAAGGAAGATGCCAACTGTCCAAAATGACATTTCCACAGGAAATTTTTGGGGGGGTAATTGGGGGGGGGGCACCTGTTATGAAGATGGAATAACTTCTGGCACATGATGATCACAGACACACAATGAAAGACTACAGTGTGGTATAGCATCCCTACATGTATAATGAAGATATGACAAGCCTTTATGAAAGAGCACATGGCCTCGTGTTTTTTTTTCAACCATAAACCATAGTTTGCTGGTTCAGATCCCAATTATGGGCAAAGTGGTGTTTTGCACTTCGTGTCTTATATGTGTTTCAATGAACACTTCAGTCAGTCAGTCAGCTTAGGTTTAATATCACCACTCTTGTTCTGAGAGTGAATGCACCTTAGCATGAGATATTTTCCCAGATATAGTAAAGATATTTTGATATTCAGTAAATGGTTAGAACTTGGTTTGCAGGGTGCGACATTCCACACTCGTCACCTTCGACATTTCCACCCTGATCTCGAATTTTGACCCTGCTATGTTAACTATTAGATGCCCAATGACGACCTGGTGACGAGTTTCATTGTCAGAATCATTTCTATTATTTGAAATCAAGAATACAATAAAATAATGTGAAAAGAATTATAAATATCATTTAATGACTTTGGAATGAAATGCATAGATTTAGAAATAATAGACATTTGAAGTTCTTTTTGTTTGGGCAACCTGAAATCGTTCGGGCAACACTGAGATCAAGTGACTTCGGTTGCCCGAATGGCAAGTCCGAATTCGACGAGTGTCGACCTTGCTTGTTTTGTGTGTACTTACTGTGATGGACTTAGTACTTAATAGTATTTAATACTGACTGTGTTCTTCTTTTAACAGCCACTATGTTCCTAAACCACTGACTCCAAGTTCCTATGTGGCAACTGACGGGGACTTCTCCTGATATCGGCTTATTCATGGTGAGTTCACAAAGTTATATCAGAGACACTTATTCTGGTGAGTCACAAGTTTAATATCAGGACTTATTCTGGTGACTCACAATTAATATCAAGACTTCTATTTGGTCGAGTCACAGTTATACTCAGGATTATTCTGGTGAGTCACAAGTATATATCAAGGAACTTATCTTTGGTAGTCACAAGTTACACTAAAGGATTATACTGGTGAGTCACAAGTTATATCAGACTTATTCTGGTGATCCAAGTTATATCAAGACTTATTTTGCGTGAGTTCACAAGTTATTATCAGGACTTATTTTGGTGAGCTCACAAGTTACACTAGGACTTATTCCTGGTGAGTCCAGTTTATATCAGGACTTATTCTGGTGAGTCAAGTTACATTAGGAACATAGCCATGTCAGTGAATTTAGGTTGTTGCACAACAGTACCAGTGGATATGTCCTATTAAGTCTTAATGCCTGACTTGAGTGCTCTGTTTTACTCCAGTATTATCTTAAGGGCTTTATTATATCAGTGATAGGGAATTCAATACTCAGACTTGTAAAGTACAAGTTTACAACCTGCTTTGTGAAATCTCGGGGAATGAAGTTTAGAGAATTCACTCTGACAAACACTAATATTTATGCTCGTAATGAAAGCTCCTCAGATAGCAATTATTAAATGAGAATATTTGATAATAGTCGCTGAAACTTTGAGAGAAAATGTTATATTTGATCCAGTTTTTTTCCATTGTTAGAAGCTTATGTAAATGTTCATACTATATATTTTAAATTCTTTGGCTTCTATAAGTATTCTGAACTTTTCTTAAAGTGCACTGTGCAGAGTCTGTAATTTGCGATGCTCAGTCCTGAACAGGGCACAATTAATTGTCTAGACTTCATTTATCTGGAGCTGTCTTATTAACGGATCACATGGATGCGAACATGAGTGGTCTATACAAACACCCAAAGGAAAAATGTCTGTCATTATCAGATTCTGTTCAATAGGGATGTAAATTAATATCCTGTTACAAGATTTTTTTTGACGATGATGAATGGTTTGTTTCTAGTAGTATGATTGATTAGGCCTGGTAATTAGCTCGAGAATAGGCTAGAAAAAGGGGTTTTGTTGGGTTTTCTTTTTGTTTTTTAAACATTTAATATCATTACTTTCTGTTTACGATACGTTACTCCTCCTGTTCTCAGATGGTGTGAATGTTTTATATTTACATTACATTAATTGATAATAGTTAACCATATTTCTAAAATAATTACATTTCTATTGGAAGTTTAAACATTTTAAATGTTCAATTTAAGAGATCAATTTTTTTTATGCAGTGGATGTAGATATAAGTATTTTGATATCAAGAGAGCAAAAATTAAGGCTGTCTTTGTAAAAAACTTTTAAGTATTTATCTTAAACATTTTAACAAACTGATAGCCTGTAAAACAATGATATTTAGCGTACATTTATTTTTAGCGGGCCCTTTTATTAGCACAGACTTTGATTGCCGCTAAATTCAGTTTGTGCCCTAAAAATTCAATTATTGACCAGGTGGTATCGTTGCGCTGCAATAACGATTTGCACCAAAAAGTTTTCATTGCTCATTGTGACACAATATGTTGTTGATCAAATATTCTTGTATTTAACGGGATACATTGTTATCAGAATATTTTAAGACTGCATTATTGCAGATATTTCAACAATTACATTTATTGTTTGCAGAATTTAAACATTATAGACACTGTGTTGCAGATATTGTTTGATCTTACTTTGTTAAGATATTTGAATGTGGTCTTTAAGAAGTATGGAACCGTCCTTCATGTGAGGGCAAGTGTCCCTGGAATCACATATCCTCTTGCTGGGTGGACGACAACCCCAGAACCCAGAGAACAATAACAGCCCTTCCTATCTTCATCATCGAAATTCCACACACCACAGTTAGTGCAGGTAACATTGGACGCACCCATTTTATGGCACTGACATGCTTTATAAATGATATAATGTTCATGAAACTCAGAGAAAGAAGATTAGTCACTGCAGGGCTGTCTCTGTGTACTTTTCGGTACAATAGGGTCCGGGTCATCTAAGATTGGGAAAATTTAAATTTTGATCTTTGTTAGTCAAATTGGGAAACTTTTCCTTTTATGAATGCATCTATGAATTCATATTTTAAAGGCCTGTTTTTTTTTTCAAAGTATTTCAGAACACTGTCTTTTTGGTTCCTTTTAATTCTCAGGTTTTACTTTTCAGCAAAAATCCAGATCAAAATGTCAAGGGTAGCAATGCATCTCCTAGACACAGTATCAAATAATTGTGATGTCAGTTTGTTCAAATTATTGGGAAAAATTTGTGCTTATTTAACCGAATCATTGGGGGTCTTTTTCTTCGGAACCAATTTCAGGGAATTGACAGCCCTGTAGAGTCTTTTATACAATGCCACTTCTCTAAAATAGATGCAAAATGGTAAAAACTTGCAAAGTCAAATGAGGTCTTGGTCGCTAGAGCCTTTTCCTTTTAAACATTTACAGATCAAGGTTTTGGGAAGAACAGTATCACATCATAGTACTACGGGGATAGAGCACTACAAGCAGCGATTTCAACGACCTAGGTGGCTAAGGTAAAGAGCCGCTGTCCTATTACGACATGAACTCTCGACCCACGGATCGACACGGCACACGTTTTTTACGGTAGAGGAGACGCAAGGAAACCCGGTATGAAGGGTAAGAAAATAAGACATCTGCTATAGAAGAATTCATCTCTAATGAAGAATCTTCATGAATACTAAGCTATGTGAACGTTGTAAACATCTCCTCTTGAGGGAAGATGCTACCAATTCTCTGAGGGAAACGATGTACACAATTCCTCTGAGGGAAAGATGTCTAACATCAATGTGGCACAGTGAAGATGTACACAATTCCTCAAAGTGAGATGTTGGCACTTATGATCATTATTTACCTCCTACAAATTTCTTAAGAAAAAGAGAGAATTTATGGGTTTTAGACACATTCTCTGAACATGCACAATTTCTGAGGGAGAGAATAATGCAGCACAAACTAATCGCTCAGCTATTAGCACCTCCCTGCAATACTTCCTTGAGTGAAATTCAAATGCTGCAGCACTTGTATCCTAGACGCTTATTAAGCCACATTATTAAATTTGACACTTCTGAACTACAGCGCGTGTGAACTTCTTTGTTTTATTGACACGTTATGCAGAGAGCCTTGGAGAGAACTGGAATCCTGCATCCAGAATACAAGGGTAAAGAGCAAGCATCGCGCAATAGCCGCGAGTAAGGACAATTGATACAACGTCCTTGGAAAGCATAACAACTTGTAAATAGCATAAATTCAAAGATAAGAGGTTTGTGCTACAGATTCATCTTCTGCGATTTTTGGAATTAGTGTCATCGCGATTCATAGTTCTAGGTTAACGTGAGCTTGAGCTTTCTGGATCACATAATGTCCAACACATACTACCATGCGACTCACTGCTACTTTTCCATGTTTCTAATTCTTCTCAGCAACACATCGCTTGAGAGATTAGAGGAAAATCCATTATGAAAATGAGGAGCCGACACCTTTTTTTTCAAGGGGAGGAGAACTTAAGTGTAGTAAAAATTTGTGGCATCTTTTAAATCTTCTTTATGAGAATTGCTAAGGAGAACCGAATTCTCAATTAAACGTGAGCGGATACATCATTGGGCTAAGGGGATTCAAAGATATAGCTACAAAATATGAGAGTATACTAATCTTATTCGAAGGGGAAAGAAACAGAAGGAAATTACAGGAGCTGGGGTATTCACGATCATATTACATGACACAAATGGGCAGATAGATATATATATGGATAGAATATATTCAAGAGTTTTTTTGATACTTCCTAATCATGGCCTGGTGGTAGGGGTGAGGCATGATTGAGGATCAATAGTAACTGCAGGGCAATGGATTTAATTGGGGCATCCCGAAACATCTTTAAAATGTTATTCTCAAGCAGCAGGCAACGTTTTGGGCATATTAAATATGCGAATCCGCGGTAAGCAGATTCAAGTTTATTCAACAATCACGCATCGAAACTCCTCTTCGGCATCCATGTGAAAGTTATTCTGTTACTGATTTCTTAAGATGTCACACGCCACGATTTTACTGGCAGAAGAAGCACAGAGTTCCATATGGCACTGTAAGTTATAAACAAGTCAAGCACTGTAGGTCTCTGGGCGAAGAAATCATTGAGAAAAGGGACTTAAAAGCCACAAGAGAGGAATGAATAAACACAATCGCGTTTGGAAAGAATCAAACTTTTTCTGGGCCATGATAGGGTCTGTCTATTGCTCGTATTTTTTACAATGAGCTTGGGCCTTAATTGACTGCGTACCAGGGTACACAGACACACACATCTCTCATTCACTAGCGACTTGTGTCAAAATGCTATTGAGGGTTTATCATGTTAAAATATGGCATTGTAGGTAGAAAACAAATGTGTTATTAGACGGTCAATAACTATGCTTCATTTTTGGCATCGCTGCAAAATTTTCAGGGGAACATATAGTCGTGTGGTCATGTCTCCTGAACGAATCTGTTTAGCCAGACTGCATTAAGAAGTACTTAAGCAGCCACAGATCTACTGCAACCACACGGTCAAATTTTGATATTGAACAATTGCAACGTTCACCATAATTTTCCCTCTAAACTTCCAAGACATACTTTCAAACATTCCCTATGGCCCATTTTATACTTTTATTCGTTAGACCGCCTGTAATTTTTAAAAAAGAAAATGATTCTCCTACTCAAAATTGCCCAGTGACATTTTAGTTTATTGCATCGATAAACCAGACGTACAGAATATCACTTGCATCAAAACGGTTAAGTATTAGAATTTTGTTTTGTTTATGCATTCTAGAATAAAATTGAAATATTGTATGATAGTAAGGCTTTGTTTTGACAGGCTGAGGAAGATGTTTAAACAAAGCCTAAACAAAGTGCAAAAGTGAATTACAGAAAATCATATAACAGACCAATCACCCAAGGTTCACACAAGAATCCATTCATCGTAAGGCATTCAATACAATCAATTGTATTAGCGCAATTACTTAAAGTAGAGCTGTCTAAGCCGCATGCATGCATGGGCAATAAAAGATACAAACATATAAACTAAAAAATGCAGATTAATAGTCCATAATAATGCTGTACATTTAGACAGACCTCGCATCAATGAAGTTTCATCTTAGAAATTCCTCATGAATTTTCAGTTTTTAGGAAATAAGAATCATTTTGTCGTGGAATTTCTCAATGATTGATATGTAAACTACTTAGAAACAAGTAGTTTGTTTTATCGTATTTGTCCAGTATTAACGATATGGATAATCACCCATTCAGTGTAAATTTATGCTCTTTTCATAATTTCTCATGACAAAATTACATTTTTTAAGGCAAAGTAAAAAATAAGTGTCTTTTATTTTTTGTGAAAGTGTTTTTTAATATTCTTCCCAGAATATCTCTAACAGTGTGTTTATTTTTCTACAGGGAGAGCGATGGTCAAGTGTCGTTAGTACTAGGGCGAGTAAAAACGAAGCCTGGCCATGTGTGCCAGGAAATTAGGTCGGACGAGAGAAGCCGTGAAGATGATGAGAGAGGTAAGGTTAGTTTGTACGATAGTAAAAGTATGTTGGGACAGTTATACACAATATTTAAACTGCTTTATAAGGTGTAACTGCCGCAACTTACTTTATATTGTAATAAAACTAAATAAACCTTGCATTCATTCTTTAAATAGAAAATAGCATTGCAAGCCATCCTAACATCTACCATTGCACAATTTCCATTGGGAATGAATTTATACTGAGACAGTGGGGTGCTCTTGATTTTTATGTTATTTGTAAGAACTGTTACCATTATTTGTTTAGCTGTTTCCTTTGTTGTTTCACAGACTGAGTTGCTCCTGATGACAAATTTCTCAAAATTAGGTCAATGTACAATTTTTTTACTATTCTGTCAATGTATTAGTAAGTCCTTACTAGTGGTAGCTGGAATTTTAGTCGCTCAAGTTTCCCCTTATGCAAACTCATCCTATTCTCAATAAAACACTACAATATTCAAGTTTTATATTAGTATTGTTTCATTGTTAGTGAGATAGTGCTTACAAATATGCCAATTTGTTTCACCAGTACATCATATCATACAGGAATTGAACAGCAAGTGTTTCATGAGTATCAAACAGCCCTCGTCACACTGTAAAATTAATTTTTATGACAACCGCAATTGAAAGTCGGACTTGATGTGTAGGAGTTTGTCTAGCCTTGGTGAGAGTCACTCTCTAGAATTATAATCTGCCAGTCACGGTTGCATTTTTATCAAGCTTTTCTAGGTTACAGATCATCATTGCCCTCCTCTTCAATTTTATCAATGAGCATCATTCAAGTGAATAATTAATGAACATCATTATTGTGAATGTTTTCAGCAATATCCAAATCATTTTCTCACCAAAAATCTCAAATTGGCTTTTTAAACCACCTAAAGCAAAAAATGTATCTTTAATGAAAGGGAAAAAATATATAAATGTAAATTTCTTTATGTTTTTTATACTTTAAATTTTTCCTTTCAGCTCATGAAAGAGTTTCCCTATGCTCAACTTAATTCATATCAATGAGATCTCATTGCTGCATTATTGAGAGTTACAAGCTTATGCTGATGTACAAGCCGTTTTAGCCAATATATGTGGTATTGTTTAACGTATTGATCGTATGAAGTGTTTGAATGAATGAATCTTTTATGTAATATATTGACTTTTTTAGAAACTGCGCAACATCTGTATGAAGAGTTTGGAATATTTGAATTCAATTGAGCATTATATAAAAGAATCAGATGTGGAGTGTGAACGATAAGTTGAGGTATTCAGATTGTGATATATAATAGATATTATAGGAATGCATGTTATATGAAGGTTCTTTGTCTCTCTCTCTCACGATACTAAGGTTTTAAAATCAAATCAGCGACGATATGTTATACAGCAGCATTATTAAAGCCCGAAGCAGTCGGCTGACAAGTAAGGAGTCTGACTCCTACTTACGTCTAACAACATTTCTTTTTTTTAAATAAAATTTTTCTTTAGGACGTCTGAGTATTGTTATTTTGTTTCTGGTTCTTCAAAAAATTATAATAGACGGGAACACTATTGTCTTTGCACCTGCCAAGTCTTGTCTGATCCCATGCACCATGGGAAAAAACCATGCGTTTTCCCCTTCCCGCTCTTGGGTTCCCCCCCTTTGGACAATAAGCAATCAATAGAACCACTATTTCTTGATCTGATCAGCATCAACATAAACCCTAGTTCTTGTCGATCAGCATCAATGAAACCCTTTGCTTTGTCTGAATCAGCATCAATAAGACCCTTTTCTTGTTGAATCAGCATCAATAGCAAGCCCTTTTCTTGTCTGATCACATCATGGAACCTTTTCTTGTCTGATCAGCTTCAATGGAACTTTGCTTGTCTGATCAAGCATCAATGGAGACCTTTGCTCTTGTGCTGATCAGCATCAATGGAACCCTTTTTCTTCGTCTGATCACGAGCGTCAGTGGACCCCTTTTTCTTGTCTGATCAGGGGCGTCAATGGAACTTTGCTTGATAGTTATGCCCAAACTTGGTTTAATGGAACCTTTTTAGAAGTGTATGAACCTATTGTTTTAGGTTCACAAAGTAGCAAAGATCAAGCGCTGATCTTTGCTCAACATCCTTGAAAATCCCTTTGCTTGACAGATTCCAAATTTGTACGCTGGATGACAATCAGGAGTAGATGTCCCCATATTGATTATCGGAGAACAAATTCAAAACTACTCTCGGACCATATAGGCAAATAAATTTGCCTTAATACTATTGCAAACCAAGGAGAGACAATCAAACTTGGTTACAGCCTGGTTCCCGCTAAAGAGTAGAGTAGATGACCACAACCCCCCACCCCATTAGGATTTTATTAGATGTAATACAATTGTCGAAATAGCAAAATTTGGATTGAATTGTCGACTTGCAATTTACTTTTGTTATCTTTGTAGATGGTCCATCATTTGTGTAATGTTGCCTTTAATTCATGAAATAAAAAATGCATGAAACGATCAGGGAAAAAAAATATTGAGCAAGAAGTGCTGAAATGTATTGTTTAGTTTAGTATTACCAAAAAATAGTTCTTTATAAGCCGAGCTTATATTTGTTTGAACCTTAAAGGTCAATAGAGAGATAGATACAGCAATAGACACGTACAGGCATTCTTCATTCTGAATCATGGTCAGTCGTGCTGCGAATGTTTTGGAATCAGAGAAAAATACAACTCTTAGCCGGAGCATACAACAACCACAAGCTATTTTTTGATCAGCCTTCTTGGGCTAAAATTTCTTCTCCCACAAACTTTCTTCCAATAAATCAAATGTTTCCAGACTTTATTTTTCCCGATATGTAAACAATAAAACATACCATGTAAAATGTGCCCATGTACATATGTTGATGACTAGACAGCTATTGCTTAAGAATTGCTTTGTATAATGTACACTCCATAACAATTTTTTTAGATGGTGGACAAGAGATATAACTGATGGCAGAGATACATGTGTTGGAAATCTAAAAAATATTACATCTATTCTCTGTATACTTGTTAATTATTCACATTAATTGATGTATGAAATTAATGAATTGTGTCAAAGCAGGGGTAACAACTCTGGTTATACAAAGACTGATGTCTAACCCCACTGATATACAATTCCAACCTCCCAGTCCCAGAATGATTGCTCTCCAAATCAACAAAATTACTGTTGGCCACTTTCAGAGGCAATATTGCTCTCCCACTCCCAGAATCCTTCATTAGTATGAATGTGGGAGAGAAAAATTCCACTGAGTGGGCAAGATCAGCAGTCTAGAGTTTGCCAGAGCAATTGATTTCCTACTCCCCGAGTGAGTACTTCCCCATTCCCCGAGTGAGTACTTCCCCACTCCTGAATCGTCAAAATAATAGACCTTATCCCATCACTCCACGGAAGTGATGTTAACATTTTCCCACACTACCCCGAGTGATGATCTTTCCATATTCCCCTGGAGTTGATGAACTTTCCTACTACCCACGAGCGATGAACTTTCCCACTCCCGTACAGAGTGATGACTTTACCAACTCCCCAAGTGATGATTCCCACTGCCACTCCCCAGAAGTGTTATGACATTTCACCACTCCCGTCCCCGAGTGATGACTTTCCCACTCCCCGAGAGAATATATTACTTTCCCACTCCCCGAGTGAGTACTTTCCCACTCCCAGAGCAAATGCTCTTTGACAAAAGTCACCAGTATTATGTTATAATGATACATGTTCTCCGGGGTTTATAGATTATTGTAAATTTCCCAAAGTGCTTCGTTTTTAACTGTTAAACTATACTTCTTAGCACTAGTAGCAATATAAATCACTGATAATTTCAGAGGCAGAAAACATAGTGCAAAGACAACATGCAGTACACTGTGAATTAAAGTTAAACAAGAAGTCAAGCA
The DNA here is from genome assembly GCA_903981925.1 of Ostrea lurida. Classification (NCBI taxonomy): domain Eukaryota; kingdom Metazoa; phylum Mollusca; class Bivalvia; order Ostreida; family Ostreidae; genus Ostrea; species Ostrea lurida. The sequence continues at coordinate 3,957 of CAJDSM010012762.1, read as the reverse complement.
GTCTAACCTCTTGCTTGTTCTAGGCAGAACGTTCTTGTATTCCATTTACATATCATTTAATTTTATTTTGTGAATCACCTAGCACCGATTCTCATTGGTTAAACACCTTTTAAGAATTGAGGTGTTTCGTCAACGTACCTGAACAACAAGTAAAAGTCTAATGAACATTATTTGTTGTTTTTATATAAAATTAAACATAAGAAATAAATCTTATATTTTTTCGGGTGATATGCAGTAGAGGTGTAACGATATACCGGTTATACCGCGATATTTTTTTCTTTGGTACGATAACCGGTACGCCTATCCAGAAAACCGGTTTTTTCGATACGGGTTTAAAAAATTTGAATTCAGTAAAACATATTACTTATCTCGTCAATTTTTGCTTTTTGGATTTATCCAATTACTTTGAATCAGAATGTTTTTGTTTTGTTCTTCTTTTGTTGTTTTTCTTGATTAAATGTTGTTTCTATATATAAAGATAAATTGTTTTAATTTACAAATGGTGACACTTGTACACTGTTTTAAAGTTTAAATAACTAAAAAACAGAACCGATATGAAAGCGATACGTATCGATACGTTATCACGATACACTCACAAAATATCAATATATCACGATACGCTTTTTGTATATCGATACTCAACCCTAATATGCAGGGTATCACCGAGATTTTAGACGGTAAAACTTTTCATCAATGCGCGGAGGAGCGCATTGATGAGTTTTACCGTCTAAAATTCGGTGATACCTGCATCACCCGAAAAAATATAAGATTCATTTCTTATTGAACATGAATGTGGACAAAAGGTCAGATCTAATGGCCATAGTAACACTTAGGAATCATGAAATGCTCCCCATGATTCATCATAAAACATTATGAATTATTCAATTCTATATGGACTACAAGGTCCATCAAGACTGGGTATCTGACTATCTAGCGGAGATAATTCAGGCTGTGACTAGCTCTTACATATTAAATCTTAATTTGAGAGCAGGTGCACTGTGGCCGAACACAGTAACACTTAAGGTAAAGTATCCACCATAATGTTAACAGCTTGTTACGACCATGAACACCTCCTGGACATGTTGAAATAAACACATGCTATAAAATCAATAATTCTACACACACAGTTAAACACTACCGTTTTATCTGTAAAGCATGGAGGCCTCTACTTAATAGTACAATTACATGACAATGGGCTTCATCAATTGCCATTCCGTCAGCCAGTTTAAATATGTATTTTTGATCAAAAATACAGGGCATCTCGACTTAGCGGCAATTCCCTCGAACACTAAAGCCTTTTTAACACCACAAATCTACTCCATCATGGTCAATATGGGCCAACAACATTGATTATCTGTCTTTTGAAGCGAGTAAAAAACAACAAATGCCTAATGGAAAATAAGAAATTGTATACGTACATGTGTCACTAAATAGAGAAAGCATGATGGCTGAAAAATCTACAGTCCTCACGTCAGTAGAAGAAAGCCCACGAACAGTGAGAGCCGGCAGAGACCAACAGCAGCATCATATACAGACTCCGGAAAATCAATACCCCGGCTCGGCAAATCTACAGATCAGCTGACTGCTGATATTGACGAGTCTCTGACTATTGCCTTGTTCACCAGTCCTAAGACTTTATCACCTCAGTCCAAACCCATCACAGGTATTTCACAATATTATATAACACAAGCCTATCATAGACATACATGTAATGATGTACACTGGGGTATATCAGTAGGTGGGTAGGCTACCTGTCTTTAATACAGCCTCCATCCTTTGTATTATCATGATTAACTTCTCAATAATTAACAGTTGCATATACATGTACTGTGTACCGGTATGTGGTACTAATGACATGGAAGCTGCTAGAGAGCAAACCACAGACGACACTCTGAGGATGAATCCATGGAACCAATGTACTGAAAATACTCTGCCATGTCTCCAGAGAGTTTGAACTAGCTAGTATGGTATGTATCAAATTATGATATCGTATATTCAATAATGCAGATATTAATTAAACTATCAATTGTTCTCTTCCTAAAAGCAATCTATTTAATTGTATTCTTAATTGACTCTTAAGTCTCTAGACGAGTAAAAGCTGTACAATATTCTAAAATAGTACAGAATTAAAACTGTCAGGAAAATTTCTCGGAAATATTGTGTAGGATATTTTCCTCTGTTTTCAACTCAAAATAGCCCGGGCATGTTAGAAACACAATGATATTGTATGTAAATTTAAGTAAAAAATCACCTACCAAACTGCACAATAAACATGATAGGCTATAACCATCAACTGGACCAAAACAGTCATGCAAACAAACGGGACCGCTGATCTTTTTAACGGACTAATGTACAAGAGTGACCTTGATCCTGAAAATTGCCGATAAACCATTATCAACTAAAACTCGGTAAATCACACTCCAGTGGCAGTGATACCGATCTCTATTACACCGGCCATTGTTACAAGATAAACAACATTACGACATTAGAATTCATCACTCGTCTGCTCACAGTCTACAATCAAGGAAGAAAACGGCAATTAAATCACTCTTAGAGAATAATGTCCTGTCTCGTGTTGGGGATGGAATATTCACTTTAGCTATTTGGGATAAAAACAAAGGAAACGTATCATCATTCTGTGGAGTGGGGGTGGAGGATGAGGGGTGTTAAATGTCATGGAATGTTTGATGGGTTATAATTGATAAAGGTTCTATTTCATGTGGGATTCTTCCTTTGAAAAAGTGGAGTAAAAAAAATATGCAAAAACCTCCACTGTTGAACAATCATGCATCTGACCTTCAATAATCAGAACCTATCCATATCAGGTCAGGATGTAAGCAGTATAATCAATATGCTGTTTCACCAAAAAACAAGAGGGCCATGAGCCACATTGCTCACCTGAATACTTTGCTTCATTGAGAAGAGCAGAACTTTTGAGATTTACAATGTGCCACTATTCAGTTGTATGGGACTAAAGTTAACCTCCGACATGCATTGTGTGCTTCAGTACAACTAACACCAGCACCTGGCGCGCAATGTGTGCTTCATGACCCCAGTACACCCAACATTTCAACAAATCTTGCCTACAGCTGCAGCTGATATTGGAACTGTTCATCAGTTGTTGTAGTACTGATTGTTCCATTTAGCATGTGGGAAAAAATTTGATGATGTATACAACTAAAGGTTCCAAAACCAGTAGTAAGCAATTTGTAGATTTTAACCATAGAAAATTTCCTTGCTTGAAAAAACTCCCACTGAAATGACTGCCATTATGAGGTCTAATTTTAGAAGCTTGCATTTTTATTATTTATTTTTTTTTTTTCTCTCTCATCTGAACCAAAGGTTCAAAGCGAGCTTTTCTGATCGCCGTTCATAATTGTACGTCTGTCTGGTTAACTTTCAAATTTTCGACTTCTTCTCCATAACCGCTAGGCCAAATTCAACCTAACTTGGTACAAATTATCCTTGGGTGAAGGGGAGATATTTAATTTCTTGTTAACTATTGAGATTCCCACCCTCAAACCATAAATTTTCTTGATCCTTGTGTTGAGACAAGGTTATTGACACATATGTCAGGAGGGCTGCTAGGGTCAGCAATGATAAAATTTAAAAGTATTGATGAGAGTGGAATCGTGGAACCACTGCAATAATTAAAACCTTAGGAATGCATGGAATAATGTGTTATATAACTTTTTAGAAAAAAAATCAGAATGAGTAGCCTTGTTTCTTAATTTATACCCCACAACAAAATGTCCGCCAATAAAACCACATGAATTCAAACATCGATGAAAAAAACAAATATGGAATTGGAAAACTGTATCAATATTTCTTAACATAACCAGTAT
>CAJDSM010012760.1:17293-28589 GCA_903981925.1 Ostrea lurida | reverse complement strand
GAATACAAAGTATTACATAATTATATAGGAAAAAATCTTTTAAAAAATCTTCTTTTTCAAAAAGAACCACTGGGCCAGGAAAGACAGAAATTATAATGGATAGCTTCCTGATATAATGGAGATTCAGGTTTGGTCAAATCATGACCCCCCCCCCCCCCCCGGGGGAGAGGAGGGGGGACGAGGGATTTTTGAGAGGCCCCAATTAGGGGATCAAAGATTTTACAATGATTATTAATAGGAAAAAATCTTTTAAAAAAATCTATCTTTTTCAAAGAACCAACTGGGCAGGAAAGCTTGAAATTTTATATGGAAAGCTTCCTGATATAATGGGGAGATATCAGGTTTGTTCAAATCATGACCCCCCCCCCAGGGGTATCGATGGGGCCACAATAGGGATCAAATTGACATATGATTATATAGAAAATAATTAAAAAATCATTCATTCTACACCCAGACCAATTCCCCACCTGCGCGCCACCTAACAACGCCCTGAACATTTACCTACTGCACCAGCCTTCCCCTGATTTCAGTCGGGGATTCAAGCTTTGTCCAACCATCCATGACCCCCGCGGGGTACGATGGGCCCCAATAGGGGCATCCAAGTTTTACATATGACTATATCACAAGAGGACAACTCAAACTTTAAAAAATCTTCTTTCTCAAGAACCACTGACCAGGAAAAGCTGAAAATTTCATATAGAAAAAAGCTTCCTGATAGGGAAAATTCAAAAGTTTGTTCAAAATCCATGAACCCCCAGGGGTATGGTGGGACCACAATAGAGGGATTCAAAAAGAGTTTATACATTTGATATATATTTTAAAAATTGTTTCTTCTCAAGACCAAAAGACAACATTTATCTATAAGCTTACCTGATATCATTAAATTCAAAATTGAATTCATATCGATTAACCTCTTCGGGTGTAGGGGCAAGGCCACAACAGGCGGATCAAAGTGGGTTTGCAATAAAAGGTGTTCTTCTCCCAGAACCACTGGGTCAGTTGGTTAAGGAAAACTGAAAATTCTTTTTGCTAATCACCACTGCTGAAAGAGCGCAGGGCCAAGGTCACGTTCAGGTGAGCGATGTGCTGCTGTGTTTTATGGTTTATTAGTAGAATCGGACGATGTGATGGAGTTGTTTTATGTTATAGTAACTCGATGTATTGAGCGGGAGTTGTTTTATGTTATAGTAGAACTCAGGACATTGATTGTAGTTGTTTTATTTATAGTAGAGACTCGGACATTGACGGAGTTGTTTTATGTTGATAGTAGAACTCAGGACGTTTGGATGAGTTGTTTTATGTTGTATTGAGTAGACTCGGAGGATGATTGATGGAGTTGTTTTGAGGGTGGGTGTGGTATAGGGGTAGGAGGCCCCTTGGCCAGGAGCGATTGGACGGGAGTTGTGTGGTATGTTAAATATAGTAGAACTCGAAGAATTATGACAGAGTTGATTTTATGTTATATAGTAGAACTTCAGGACGTTGATGGAGTTTTTTATCATGTTTATAGTAGACTCGGACGTTGAAATGGAGTTGTTTTCTGTTTATGTTAAACTCAGGACACTTGATGGAGTTGTTTATATGTTTATAGTAAGAACTCGGGGACATTGATGTAGTGTTATGTTATAGTAGAACTCGAGGTATGGACGGAGTTGTTTTATGTTTATTTAGTAGAACTCAGGACGTTATTGACGGAGTTTGCTGTTAGGATGTAGCAGCAAGACATCAACCATTTAGAAAAATTACCCCTGTATCAGCAGATGACACAACTGTTTCCAAGCCGTCTTGATGTACAGATTACAGGTATGTAAAATGATTTGCCGTATTTAAAGCTGAGTCACAGGATGTTCAGAAACAACATTGTATTTAACAGCTGATGTCACAGATGTTCAGATAACAACATTGTTTTAACAGCTGACTGTCACAGGATGTTCAGAAACACATTGTATTAAACAGCTGAGTGTTCACAGGATGTTCAGAAACAACATTGTATTTAACACTTGATTGCACAGGAATGTTCAGAAACAACCATTGTATTTAACAGCTGATGTCACAGGATGTTCAGAAACAACATTGTATTTAACAAGCTGATGTCACAGGATGTTCAGAAACAACATTGTATTAACAGCTGATTACACAGATGTATCTGAAACAAATTGTATTTAAACCAAAGCTGATATCAACAGGATGTTCTGAACCGATGGTATATAACGGATGAATCACCATGATGTTCAGAAACGATGTATAACGGGATGATACACAGTATGTTCAGAACACGATGTATAACGGATGATATTCGCAGGATGTTCAGAAACGATGATATAATGGGATGATATCACATGAGTTTCAGACACGATGATATAAACGATGATATCACCTGATACATAGAGAGAGTAGTGTGTTATAATGACTAGATTTTGGGTTGGAGAAAAGGCTATGGTTGTTATAGGTCGGTTGAGTTAAACTCAGTGTGAACTATTGCAATGGTCTTCGTCCCGATTCATCATGCATCGTTCGTCTAGCAATTGAACATTTTTAATTCTTCTTGATAAACTACCATCCAAATTTTTCCAAATTTTGGTTATGAAGCATCTTAGGACAAGGGGCAACATAAAATTGTAAATTTCAGGATTCTTGACACCTGGGCCATTGGGGGAGGGGCAAAAAAGTGACCATTTTTCAAAAAAGATCTTCTTTTTGGCCAGGTTGCATTGGAGATTGCAAAAACCGGCTAGGCGATGAGTGCAAAACCGGCTTATTAAAAATGGTGAATGGCGGTGGGCGGGGAAATAATTTATGTAACACATTTACTCAGTAACTAACTTATGTAGCCTCATGACATTTAAAAATTGTAATCATCAGTGGTGGTCCCATATCGTGGATCCGAATTTTCCGACCTGTCCGAATCTACTTCCTGATTTTACCGACTTTAAATATATTTCCAGTGTTATTCTTAATAGCGCAAATTTTCGTACACTTACTCAGCAATTAATTATCGAGCCTCATTGGACCTTTGATATCCATCATCAGCGGTGGTCCCATATCGTGGGATCCGATTTCAGACCTGTCCACACCTACTTTTCCTGATTTACCGACTTAGAATATTGTTCCAGTGTTATTCTTAATGGTACAAATTTTCGTAAATGCTTTTACTCAGCAATTAATTATCGTAGCCTCATGACTTTTATATCCATCATCAAGTGGGTGGCCCATTATTCGTGGGATTCGATTCAGAACCTGTCCGACACCTACTTCCTGTTTACTTGAACATATTCACAGGCAACCCGCCATGCTGTCTTTGACGCATTTTCTACAACTGCAACATGCCTAGAAAAACTAAATACATAGTTATGAGAGGGAAAAGCCTCTACCAAATTGTTAACTTGGTAATCCCTGGGGTATTTTGATCTCAGGTGACTGTTTAAGGCCATTTGACCCTCTGTTTTTAATGATGTTTGATTCTTGTGGAGATTTTTAGTTTCATTCCATTGTTTTTCTTTCTTTAAAGCACAACTAGAGGAAAATTTCTTCACATAACCACCCGGCCTCCTCAGGAGATCGTGTGGACTTCGTTGGGGCAGAAAGGAACAGCCTCCAACTTCATCAAGAGATTCCGCTTCGACCTCACTGCAAAGAAATCCCTCAAGCGACAGTTAAAGGGCCCTAAACGCCATCTGATGTGTCAGACTGGGGGGTCTCCTAGTTGGGAAAGCAAGGTAGGCAAACTCAAAGTCCGATATTCCTTGGTTGGACGTGGGATCTTCAGTTCTGCTTTTAACCCTCCGGCAAACAAAGTTTGGGGTATATAGGTTTCAACCCTGTCTGTCTGTCCGAAGTAATGTTGTCCACAACTCCTCCTAAAACGATTGCAGGATTTTTTTGAACTTTGTGATATAGTGTTATATTACATAATGAGATGTGCATATTGTCAGGAATTTTATTTGGACGAATTGTATGTACAAGATAAGGAACGTTTGGGGACTTAGGTATTTTCACCAATGTATCAGTTATTTAATAACAGAACAATTATTAGATCAATAACAGATCAAAAGATACAAAACTCAAAACCAAGCCCTATTATCAATAGCAGATCAATATTAGATCAATTACAGATTCAAAAGATACAAGCAGTTAGATCACAGGATATCTTTGTGTTGGGTTAAGTGTTTATATGATGACACTTGTGGTACTTTCTAACTATTAATGTTATTTGACACCTGTATTAAATGGAGCATTTAAAATTGAAACCATTAGTGTGAGTGATTGAAAATCGTGTGTAATCTTTAGGTAATTGTAACTTATGCAGAATATTTATCCGTTTATAAAGACTCTGTATAATAAGTTGCTCTAATTATTTATGAATATTGTAATAACTATATACCTTTTAAATTTTTAAAGTCGCTGATTTCACTTGTTGCAGTAGCCAGTAAGAAAGAATTTAATTATTCGCATTTATTTAGAACGGTTTAAATTATACTTGAATAATCAGAATATCTGTTTAATTTGCAGGACAAATTGCAGGCAGATATTTTGAAGATGCTCAGGATCATGTGGTGCAAGCAAAGGACGTAGAATGTCTGAGGGAAAAATGGGCAGGTTAGAGTGCAATTCTGGAGCTTTTCAGAAATTTTGTTTTAGCCGAAGCCTCAAGTGAAGCTTTTCGTGATCGCCTATTTTGGTCCTCGTCTGTTTGACTTTTCACATTTTCGATTTCTTCTCAAGAACCACGGCAAATTCACCAAACTTAGTACAAATCATTCCTTGATGGAAGGGGCATCAAGTTTGTGTCAAATGAAGACCGGGCCCCTCTTCAATAAGGGCGAAGATAATCACGAAAATTGCAAAAAAATCAGTGGTAGGGGTCATTTAAAAATCTTTCTTTTCAAGAACCACTGGCCCAGAAAACGCTGAAATTTATATGGGATTAGAATGATAGTCTGTACACTCGTTTGAAAAAAGATAAATTAGGATGTGCTTTTTCAATGATTGTATCAAATCAATGTACACTTCCGTGATTTTTACAATGAGGCCCACAATACAGGGTAATTCAAAGTTTATGAACGCATAGCTGATGCTAATATAGTGCTGCGTTGATAGAGGATATGTTTTAGAGAATCTTCATTCTCGAAGACCCAGTGGACCAGAAAAATAGCTGTAATAATTTTGTGATATGAAAAATCTTTATACTTTGCTTGATATAACGGGACATTCAGGTTTGTTCAAATCATTAATCCCGGGGTATGAAGGGGAAATCATATGGGAAAATTCTATTATAAAACTTCTTTCATTTGAACCAGAAGAGGCTTCCTATATGGGCAGGTAGATTAAGGTTTAAGATAATGCCCTCCACCCCCCCGTGTGTCCACGATAGTGAGTTTTAGAGTAGGATATTAAAAATCACGGCTGGCATGTAGAACGCAAATAATATGGGTGTTATTGATTTTCAGTATTTTCTATATATATTCAGTCCAACCTCCAAATTAATAAGAAGCCTATGTTTATAATAATTACGGTATCCGACTTTAGTAGTTTTTAGATAATAAGTTGTTTTTATTATTTTATACAACAGCGTGTGTATTTGATCGATATGCTTTATTTGTTGTATTGAGACTCAACGCTTCATATGACTTGTCGGAGGCCCACTGTCGGGATGATACTTAAAGTGTGATGCCCCGCCCTTAGTGGTTTAAAATGCCTGACATTTGATAATCTAGTAAGTCGCGCTCAATACTCTATTCTAGTACGATTTCCTTTCATTCTGTTCCTCCAATCATATTTCTATATAATTCATTTTTTTTCAATAAATATTATCTTTGTTTGTTGATGGCAAGTTAGGACCTACATTATGTTACACTCATATGCGTCGATTCTTTGAAGTGTTGTTTGTTTTTTGTATTTGTAAGGAGATTTTTTAAAATGATTAAGAGTTTAAATATTTGTAATTAGGATCGGCGAGAACAGTATTGTTGTTGCACCCTCAGCCAAGTTTTTAGTGTGCTCTCTGTTCTTTAGTGAATGAAGATCAGCCCTTAGCTCACTGGGAACCTTTTCTTGTTCTGAATCAGCATGCGATTAGGAAGCGATGTGAAAACCCCCTTATTTCTGTCTCTGTGTCTGTGTGTTATAGCATTGTAATTAAAGCAAAAGCTCTATATTGATTGGGTTATAGAATACAGAAGTATTCACATTTGTGCTATTATCATTGCTAGTCCCTCTGATTCAGAGCTACTAACATTCTAAGATAATATGATGGAGAATAATTTTACAGCCATTTTTAGTGTAGCGACACATCTTATTTTGGTTGTAATATTCTATTGGAATTAGCTTCGGTTCGCTAAAAACAGAGAGGGGTGCCCACAGGTCAATAGTGTGAATCCCGACAGTCATACAAATAGTTTTATGAATAATTTCTCCGCATTTTCATAGCTTTGACGAATACTGACTCTCGCAGCATTAGCCTGAAAGAAATCGCAACTTAGATACCCTTTTCTTGTTTTTACCCATAAAACTGGATGGCAGTTACTTGGATATCTGAGTGAAATAATTCGCTTATATCTAGTGGATTACACCCAGTTTTTTTTTGTTATCTTTTTGGATACAGCAGTAAAGAATCAACCGTGGAACCAACCCTTATGCTCTTGGGTCTGTGACATCTCATAGCACTACGCCTGATCACGAGCAATGGAGAACTCGCGCATCCGTCTCAAAAGATTTACGCTTGTTTCCTTGAGCCGATATCCACCAGGAATCAGCATCAATGGAAACCTCTTTTCTCCTTAGGGTGAAGGCTGTTCACTCATCGTAGCGTTGCAAATCAATAGGAACCTATTTACTCTCTTACGTCAATTCAAGCGAGTACCTATTACCAGTCACGTAAGAGGCTCAGAGATCACGCAAGTCGCGAAAAACTTCACTCTCCAGGTAAGTTGAACAAGTCTGATAAAGTGCATACTCTATTTCCACAGTCACACTGTGGTGTTTAAAAGTCGAGCAACCTAATTATAATTACAAAAGAGCATGCTAATGGACCTCTATTGATTTTTTAGACCGTCCAGGTTACACAAGTGCTCACAAACATCGAAGACAACGTCAAGATACTCTCTCGCCAGTATTTGCCTCGTAATAATACTTGAAGTAACACCAATATCTAAATCTTTGTAGTTACCGTCCGTTATGACAAGGATCTAATTCATAAATTTGGATCCAGCTGCGTCGGTCATGATGACATTCCATTAGAAACAGCTTGTCAAAGTAGAGTATTGAATCTTCACACTACTCTGGACTCTCTTGAGATACACAGAAAGAAGTCTCGTCAGAACGTTGCTAACTGGTATGCATAGGAATAGTTAATTTCTTCGTGACAGGCGCGTGTCTAAATTATCAATCAATTATTGACCTCTTTTGGCAATAAACACAATCTGCTCACTCACTCGCTTTCAGAGTTCACAAGAACCAAAATTATCATATCGTCATTCAGACTCGATTGAGCTTAAGTGTATGGTCTCCTGGGGGCACTAGCCCGGAGCACTCATAATCCAATACAAGCTTTCCAAATAAAAACCTTGTACACTAGGTTATACCCCCTACAAAGAGATAGAGTAGATGACAACCAACCCCCCCCCCACCACCACCCCATTTGTTTTATGAGATGTAATACAATTGTCCAAAATAAGCAATTTGCGTTAGAAACATTTGTTCGGCAATTGCATTACTTTTGTTACATTTGTAGAGGATGGTCCCTTCATTGTGTGTGAATTGCCTTTAATTCATGTTAAATAAAGAAAATGCATGAAGCTGCAGGAAAAAAAATATTGAGGCAGGAGTCTTTTGAAATGTAGTTGTTTAGTTTAGTTACAAAAAGTGTTCTTTATACCGAGGCATGTATATTTGTTCTACTAAAGGTTCATAGCTTTATCTACATACACTGAGGAACAGCATTCTTATTCTGAATCATGCGCAGTTTGTGCTGGATATGTTCCTGGACATACGAAGAAAAAAATCTTGGAGAGTCAAAAAAAAAGTTTTTGATCAACGTTTTGTAAACATTCTCCCAAATTCTTCAATAAAATAATGTTTCAGTACGGGCTTATTTCCCACGAATAAACAATAAACATCCAGTAAATGTGCCATGGTAAATTTTTGATACTAAGACCAGCGTATTGCCTCTAAGAATTGCTTTGTATGAATGTATCATAACAATTTTGTGGAACACTTTCATGCCTTGTAGTCCATTGCGGGCGCCGAACTGCGTGCACCACTTATGATGGCAGGTATATTTCTTGTTCCAGATTTTCACCAACACTCCCTCCAAGGGTCGCCTAAGTACTGGCAGATCAATGACAGCTGATAGGAAGCCAATACACAGAGCCGTGGTAGTTCAACCCCCCACTCCCAAAAGGTAAGGTTACAAAACGTCACTTAGTTGTCTTAGGGAGATATGTTTTTGAAATTTCGCTTTGCGGCTGTTTACACATTTGGATGAACACTTTGCAACCAAAGCTTTGCTATGCGTTGTCAATTCCAATTAATGTAAGCGAAGCCACATGTCACTTAGATTGCAGACGCGCCAGTTAATTGAAAATGACACTTGAAAGTTATTTCGATATATAGAATGTGATATCTATTTCTGATATATAGAGAGTGATGATATCTTAGTTGAGACGATACTGTTAAGTTATTTCTGAGATTATAGAGATGTAGTTTATTATTATCTAGTGCTACTTGCTTATAAGATCATGATTAATTGAATCTGATTATCTGCATTATAGAGATGTATTTTACATTGATTATAGAGTGTGATTTACTTTATATATAGGAGATGCGCTTTAATCAGAATACTGCACATCTCTATAATCAGAATAGATCACATCTAAAAGAGGAGATTCATTAAACAAGCCATAATAACGCCTAGACAATATGAATTGGGCATAAACGTTTCTATGTGAATTGTATTAAAGTGTGTGCTTAAATCGCCCATACCGAATAAACACTAACCACTATCCAATTGGTTGCAGCTTCCTGGGGTGTTGTCAGGTGACTAAATGCGAGAGCAGCTGATGGAAGAAGAATTGGATGGCAAGATGAGGCTTAAAAGCTTTTCCAGATGGTAAACTGACCTGGGCAATGTACAACCAAGTAAGGAATCACAAAAAAACAACCCACACAAAATAGACGTAAAAATTCAAATTTTTCAATTTCACGAGAGATCAAAGGTCATTACAATATCACACTGGTACCAAAAAAAGGTGATATCACTGAAAAAGATATGTGGAGCCATAATACAAAATAAGAGATAAATGAAATAAGTGGAAAAGCCCCTAGCAATGGTGAGCAATTATACAAAGTATTTTCGGAAAAGAATACACCATCAATAAAATATACAAAATATCAAATCATTTGAGGACTACAGGTGGAAGTAAAAGACAATGCACACATCACTTAGCTTATAGTACCGATAAAAGGGTGGGAAACAAGATTTTCAATAAATGCCTGGTGACACTGCACCTAGGAAGTTTACTAGATAAGCCTTTTTCAATAATAAAAGTAATGTTCAAGTACTAATGTAAGAACTATATTTTGGTCTTTAATGTAGTCATGAATAGAAGATGCCAATGGGATCTGGTGAATCGGTTGGTCAAACTCATCAAATTGAGCTCTTTTTACTGACAATATTTCTCTTCATATGTGTAAAATAGATCCAAGTGTGCTGGTTATGAAATCAAAGTGAATGAAAGTATTTTCCGTTAGATTGATGGTGGGTCCATCGTGTAGACCTTTAATAACAATGGATACCTTGGACCATTTATTGGTAATGATCCTATGGTTCTATGACCACTACATTAATACAATGGAAACTGACCGTTTTGAGCATGAACTGACCATTGTGGCTTAAAATGACTGACTGTTTGTGTCTATGATACTGGACGTTTGTCTATGAATACTGACCGTTTTGTCTATGACAACTGACTGTATTGTCTATGAGATACTGACCGTTACTTGGCGATGATACTGACACGTTTTTGGCGATGATTCCCATGGGCTTCCCGGGTCTGTGGAGTTCAGAAGAGCTACAGAGCAGGTGAAAGAACAAGAGGAACTACCTGGTGAACAGATGTAAAGAACGGTAATCTGTTCTTTTGGTGATAAACTGTACGTCGTGTAAAAGCTGCAACGAACAACAGGAAAGAACATGTCAATCATAGTATCATACGTGTGCAAGTTACTACAATGCACACTCAGTACTTTGTAGTACTAACAATATTACTGGTATCTGTAAAAATTAAAATAACATTATTTACCAATCATGTAGCTGCAATTTTTTTGTGCCATGAATAAATTGATGAGTCTTCTCTAGTCAAGGTTTTGTTTTATTCTTTGTCATTGCTTAATGCAGACAGGTTGCCGGGTGTACTTTACGAGGAAAGGAGTTCTCTGTCAGCAATTCTCGTACGGTAGGGTCGGTGGTAAAACTAGTGCTGCCCTGTCTCTAGCGGATAACGCGGTATCATAATCTGAGATGCTGTGAAAAAACAAATCAATTCCATATTAACAAAGCTGTTGGTGATCTAACAATGCACGTATAGAAAGGAAATAGATACAAGATTACAGTACTTTTATCTAGGGCGGCTCGTATCGGATCGAAATTCTATCACCACATCTTTCATGAATTCATATAATTTCGTGGCCATTTTTAGAAATTGTTTTCCAAAGGTGGTGGCAAGCCACCTTATAGTCTAAGATTTATCAATAATATAGTTTTGACAGCTCAATAAAAATAAATTACTTGAACCTACTGGTCATTATTACTAACATTATGCAAACTCCAAGTCAATATTTATCCTCACATTCTGTAGTGTTACGAAGTATATCAAGATCGGACTTTACTTCCCTCCATGTACATATGGAGGAGATTAAGGGCCCCCTCAACCTCGCTTCAATGCTGCAGATTGAAAAAACGCATAGGCTATGTTATTCTCACTGTCTTCCCCGCTTTAAAAATGTGTTCTCTGGGGTAAATTACAGACGTCTTGTCATCTCTGTAGGAAATACTGCAAAAATAAATACATCTCTATAAGCAAGAAATAAATCAGATCTCCATAATCAAGTAAATCACACGTCTATAAGTCAAGTAAAATGCACATCTCTATAATCAAGTAACTACATTCTCTATAACATCCAGAAAATCACATCTCTATAATCAGAAGTAGAGTCCATCTCTCTAACTAAGATACATCACTCCTCTATAATCAGAATAGATATCACATCTTCTAATATCAACATAACTTTCAAGTTCCAT
>CAJDSM010012760.1:0-16588 GCA_903981925.1 Ostrea lurida | reverse complement strand
GAATACAAAGTATTACATAATTATATAGGAAAAAATCTTTTAAAAAATCTTCTTTTTCAAAAAGAACCACTGGGCCAGGAAAGACAGAAATTATAATGGATAGCTTCCTGATATAATGGAGATTCAGGTTTGGTCAAATCATGACCCCCCCCCCCCCCCCGGGGGAGAGGAGGGGGGACGAGGGATTTTTGAGAGGCCCCAATTAGGGGATCAAAGATTTTACAATGATTATTAATAGGAAAAAATCTTTTAAAAAAATCTATCTTTTTCAAAGAACCAACTGGGCAGGAAAGCTTGAAATTTTATATGGAAAGCTTCCTGATATAATGGGGAGATATCAGGTTTGTTCAAATCATGACCCCCCCCCCAGGGGTATCGATGGGGCCACAATAGGGATCAAATTGACATATGATTATATAGAAAATAATTAAAAAATCATTCATTCTACACCCAGACCAATTCCCCACCTGCGCGCCACCTAACAACGCCCTGAACATTTACCTACTGCACCAGCCTTCCCCTGATTTCAGTCGGGGATTCAAGCTTTGTCCAACCATCCATGACCCCCGCGGGGTACGATGGGCCCCAATAGGGGCATCCAAGTTTTACATATGACTATATCACAAGAGGACAACTCAAACTTTAAAAAATCTTCTTTCTCAAGAACCACTGACCAGGAAAAGCTGAAAATTTCATATAGAAAAAAGCTTCCTGATAGGGAAAATTCAAAAGTTTGTTCAAAATCCATGAACCCCCAGGGGTATGGTGGGACCACAATAGAGGGATTCAAAAAGAGTTTATACATTTGATATATATTTTAAAAATTGTTTCTTCTCAAGACCAAAAGACAACATTTATCTATAAGCTTACCTGATATCATTAAATTCAAAATTGAATTCATATCGATTAACCTCTTCGGGTGTAGGGGCAAGGCCACAACAGGCGGATCAAAGTGGGTTTGCAATAAAAGGTGTTCTTCTCCCAGAACCACTGGGTCAGTTGGTTAAGGAAAACTGAAAATTCTTTTTGCTAATCACCACTGCTGAAAGAGCGCAGGGCCAAGGTCACGTTCAGGTGAGCGATGTGCTGCTGTGTTTTATGGTTTATTAGTAGAATCGGACGATGTGATGGAGTTGTTTTATGTTATAGTAACTCGATGTATTGAGCGGGAGTTGTTTTATGTTATAGTAGAACTCAGGACATTGATTGTAGTTGTTTTATTTATAGTAGAGACTCGGACATTGACGGAGTTGTTTTATGTTGATAGTAGAACTCAGGACGTTTGGATGAGTTGTTTTATGTTGTATTGAGTAGACTCGGAGGATGATTGATGGAGTTGTTTTGAGGGTGGGTGTGGTATAGGGGTAGGAGGCCCCTTGGCCAGGAGCGATTGGACGGGAGTTGTGTGGTATGTTAAATATAGTAGAACTCGAAGAATTATGACAGAGTTGATTTTATGTTATATAGTAGAACTTCAGGACGTTGATGGAGTTTTTTATCATGTTTATAGTAGACTCGGACGTTGAAATGGAGTTGTTTTCTGTTTATGTTAAACTCAGGACACTTGATGGAGTTGTTTATATGTTTATAGTAAGAACTCGGGGACATTGATGTAGTGTTATGTTATAGTAGAACTCGAGGTATGGACGGAGTTGTTTTATGTTTATTTAGTAGAACTCAGGACGTTATTGACGGAGTTTGCTGTTAGGATGTAGCAGCAAGACATCAACCATTTAGAAAAATTACCCCTGTATCAGCAGATGACACAACTGTTTCCAAGCCGTCTTGATGTACAGATTACAGGTATGTAAAATGATTTGCCGTATTTAAAGCTGAGTCACAGGATGTTCAGAAACAACATTGTATTTAACAGCTGATGTCACAGATGTTCAGATAACAACATTGTTTTAACAGCTGACTGTCACAGGATGTTCAGAAACACATTGTATTAAACAGCTGAGTGTTCACAGGATGTTCAGAAACAACATTGTATTTAACACTTGATTGCACAGGAATGTTCAGAAACAACCATTGTATTTAACAGCTGATGTCACAGGATGTTCAGAAACAACATTGTATTTAACAAGCTGATGTCACAGGATGTTCAGAAACAACATTGTATTAACAGCTGATTACACAGATGTATCTGAAACAAATTGTATTTAAACCAAAGCTGATATCAACAGGATGTTCTGAACCGATGGTATATAACGGATGAATCACCATGATGTTCAGAAACGATGTATAACGGGATGATACACAGTATGTTCAGAACACGATGTATAACGGATGATATTCGCAGGATGTTCAGAAACGATGATATAATGGGATGATATCACATGAGTTTCAGACACGATGATATAAACGATGATATCACCTGATACATAGAGAGAGTAGTGTGTTATAATGACTAGATTTTGGGTTGGAGAAAAGGCTATGGTTGTTATAGGTCGGTTGAGTTAAACTCAGTGTGAACTATTGCAATGGTCTTCGTCCCGATTCATCATGCATCGTTCGTCTAGCAATTGAACATTTTTAATTCTTCTTGATAAACTACCATCCAAATTTTTCCAAATTTTGGTTATGAAGCATCTTAGGACAAGGGGCAACATAAAATTGTAAATTTCAGGATTCTTGACACCTGGGCCATTGGGGGAGGGGCAAAAAAGTGACCATTTTTCAAAAAAGATCTTCTTTTTGGCCAGGTTGCATTGGAGATTGCAAAAACCGGCTAGGCGATGAGTGCAAAACCGGCTTATTAAAAATGGTGAATGGCGGTGGGCGGGGAAATAATTTATGTAACACATTTACTCAGTAACTAACTTATGTAGCCTCATGACATTTAAAAATTGTAATCATCAGTGGTGGTCCCATATCGTGGATCCGAATTTTCCGACCTGTCCGAATCTACTTCCTGATTTTACCGACTTTAAATATATTTCCAGTGTTATTCTTAATAGCGCAAATTTTCGTACACTTACTCAGCAATTAATTATCGAGCCTCATTGGACCTTTGATATCCATCATCAGCGGTGGTCCCATATCGTGGGATCCGATTTCAGACCTGTCCACACCTACTTTTCCTGATTTACCGACTTAGAATATTGTTCCAGTGTTATTCTTAATGGTACAAATTTTCGTAAATGCTTTTACTCAGCAATTAATTATCGTAGCCTCATGACTTTTATATCCATCATCAAGTGGGTGGCCCATTATTCGTGGGATTCGATTCAGAACCTGTCCGACACCTACTTCCTGTTTACTTGAACATATTCACAGGCAACCCGCCATGCTGTCTTTGACGCATTTTCTACAACTGCAACATGCCTAGAAAAACTAAATACATAGTTATGAGAGGGAAAAGCCTCTACCAAATTGTTAACTTGGTAATCCCTGGGGTATTTTGATCTCAGGTGACTGTTTAAGGCCATTTGACCCTCTGTTTTTAATGATGTTTGATTCTTGTGGAGATTTTTAGTTTCATTCCATTGTTTTTCTTTCTTTAAAGCACAACTAGAGGAAAATTTCTTCACATAACCACCCGGCCTCCTCAGGAGATCGTGTGGACTTCGTTGGGGCAGAAAGGAACAGCCTCCAACTTCATCAAGAGATTCCGCTTCGACCTCACTGCAAAGAAATCCCTCAAGCGACAGTTAAAGGGCCCTAAACGCCATCTGATGTGTCAGACTGGGGGGTCTCCTAGTTGGGAAAGCAAGGTAGGCAAACTCAAAGTCCGATATTCCTTGGTTGGACGTGGGATCTTCAGTTCTGCTTTTAACCCTCCGGCAAACAAAGTTTGGGGTATATAGGTTTCAACCCTGTCTGTCTGTCCGAAGTAATGTTGTCCACAACTCCTCCTAAAACGATTGCAGGATTTTTTTGAACTTTGTGATATAGTGTTATATTACATAATGAGATGTGCATATTGTCAGGAATTTTATTTGGACGAATTGTATGTACAAGATAAGGAACGTTTGGGGACTTAGGTATTTTCACCAATGTATCAGTTATTTAATAACAGAACAATTATTAGATCAATAACAGATCAAAAGATACAAAACTCAAAACCAAGCCCTATTATCAATAGCAGATCAATATTAGATCAATTACAGATTCAAAAGATACAAGCAGTTAGATCACAGGATATCTTTGTGTTGGGTTAAGTGTTTATATGATGACACTTGTGGTACTTTCTAACTATTAATGTTATTTGACACCTGTATTAAATGGAGCATTTAAAATTGAAACCATTAGTGTGAGTGATTGAAAATCGTGTGTAATCTTTAGGTAATTGTAACTTATGCAGAATATTTATCCGTTTATAAAGACTCTGTATAATAAGTTGCTCTAATTATTTATGAATATTGTAATAACTATATACCTTTTAAATTTTTAAAGTCGCTGATTTCACTTGTTGCAGTAGCCAGTAAGAAAGAATTTAATTATTCGCATTTATTTAGAACGGTTTAAATTATACTTGAATAATCAGAATATCTGTTTAATTTGCAGGACAAATTGCAGGCAGATATTTTGAAGATGCTCAGGATCATGTGGTGCAAGCAAAGGACGTAGAATGTCTGAGGGAAAAATGGGCAGGTTAGAGTGCAATTCTGGAGCTTTTCAGAAATTTTGTTTTAGCCGAAGCCTCAAGTGAAGCTTTTCGTGATCGCCTATTTTGGTCCTCGTCTGTTTGACTTTTCACATTTTCGATTTCTTCTCAAGAACCACGGCAAATTCACCAAACTTAGTACAAATCATTCCTTGATGGAAGGGGCATCAAGTTTGTGTCAAATGAAGACCGGGCCCCTCTTCAATAAGGGCGAAGATAATCACGAAAATTGCAAAAAAATCAGTGGTAGGGGTCATTTAAAAATCTTTCTTTTCAAGAACCACTGGCCCAGAAAACGCTGAAATTTATATGGGATTAGAATGATAGTCTGTACACTCGTTTGAAAAAAGATAAATTAGGATGTGCTTTTTCAATGATTGTATCAAATCAATGTACACTTCCGTGATTTTTACAATGAGGCCCACAATACAGGGTAATTCAAAGTTTATGAACGCATAGCTGATGCTAATATAGTGCTGCGTTGATAGAGGATATGTTTTAGAGAATCTTCATTCTCGAAGACCCAGTGGACCAGAAAAATAGCTGTAATAATTTTGTGATATGAAAAATCTTTATACTTTGCTTGATATAACGGGACATTCAGGTTTGTTCAAATCATTAATCCCGGGGTATGAAGGGGAAATCATATGGGAAAATTCTATTATAAAACTTCTTTCATTTGAACCAGAAGAGGCTTCCTATATGGGCAGGTAGATTAAGGTTTAAGATAATGCCCTCCACCCCCCCGTGTGTCCACGATAGTGAGTTTTAGAGTAGGATATTAAAAATCACGGCTGGCATGTAGAACGCAAATAATATGGGTGTTATTGATTTTCAGTATTTTCTATATATATTCAGTCCAACCTCCAAATTAATAAGAAGCCTATGTTTATAATAATTACGGTATCCGACTTTAGTAGTTTTTAGATAATAAGTTGTTTTTATTATTTTATACAACAGCGTGTGTATTTGATCGATATGCTTTATTTGTTGTATTGAGACTCAACGCTTCATATGACTTGTCGGAGGCCCACTGTCGGGATGATACTTAAAGTGTGATGCCCCGCCCTTAGTGGTTTAAAATGCCTGACATTTGATAATCTAGTAAGTCGCGCTCAATACTCTATTCTAGTACGATTTCCTTTCATTCTGTTCCTCCAATCATATTTCTATATAATTCATTTTTTTTCAATAAATATTATCTTTGTTTGTTGATGGCAAGTTAGGACCTACATTATGTTACACTCATATGCGTCGATTCTTTGAAGTGTTGTTTGTTTTTTGTATTTGTAAGGAGATTTTTTAAAATGATTAAGAGTTTAAATATTTGTAATTAGGATCGGCGAGAACAGTATTGTTGTTGCACCCTCAGCCAAGTTTTTAGTGTGCTCTCTGTTCTTTAGTGAATGAAGATCAGCCCTTAGCTCACTGGGAACCTTTTCTTGTTCTGAATCAGCATGCGATTAGGAAGCGATGTGAAAACCCCCTTATTTCTGTCTCTGTGTCTGTGTGTTATAGCATTGTAATTAAAGCAAAAGCTCTATATTGATTGGGTTATAGAATACAGAAGTATTCACATTTGTGCTATTATCATTGCTAGTCCCTCTGATTCAGAGCTACTAACATTCTAAGATAATATGATGGAGAATAATTTTACAGCCATTTTTAGTGTAGCGACACATCTTATTTTGGTTGTAATATTCTATTGGAATTAGCTTCGGTTCGCTAAAAACAGAGAGGGGTGCCCACAGGTCAATAGTGTGAATCCCGACAGTCATACAAATAGTTTTATGAATAATTTCTCCGCATTTTCATAGCTTTGACGAATACTGACTCTCGCAGCATTAGCCTGAAAGAAATCGCAACTTAGATACCCTTTTCTTGTTTTTACCCATAAAACTGGATGGCAGTTACTTGGATATCTGAGTGAAATAATTCGCTTATATCTAGTGGATTACACCCAGTTTTTTTTTGTTATCTTTTTGGATACAGCAGTAAAGAATCAACCGTGGAACCAACCCTTATGCTCTTGGGTCTGTGACATCTCATAGCACTACGCCTGATCACGAGCAATGGAGAACTCGCGCATCCGTCTCAAAAGATTTACGCTTGTTTCCTTGAGCCGATATCCACCAGGAATCAGCATCAATGGAAACCTCTTTTCTCCTTAGGGTGAAGGCTGTTCACTCATCGTAGCGTTGCAAATCAATAGGAACCTATTTACTCTCTTACGTCAATTCAAGCGAGTACCTATTACCAGTCACGTAAGAGGCTCAGAGATCACGCAAGTCGCGAAAAACTTCACTCTCCAGGTAAGTTGAACAAGTCTGATAAAGTGCATACTCTATTTCCACAGTCACACTGTGGTGTTTAAAAGTCGAGCAACCTAATTATAATTACAAAAGAGCATGCTAATGGACCTCTATTGATTTTTTAGACCGTCCAGGTTACACAAGTGCTCACAAACATCGAAGACAACGTCAAGATACTCTCTCGCCAGTATTTGCCTCGTAATAATACTTGAAGTAACACCAATATCTAAATCTTTGTAGTTACCGTCCGTTATGACAAGGATCTAATTCATAAATTTGGATCCAGCTGCGTCGGTCATGATGACATTCCATTAGAAACAGCTTGTCAAAGTAGAGTATTGAATCTTCACACTACTCTGGACTCTCTTGAGATACACAGAAAGAAGTCTCGTCAGAACGTTGCTAACTGGTATGCATAGGAATAGTTAATTTCTTCGTGACAGGCGCGTGTCTAAATTATCAATCAATTATTGACCTCTTTTGGCAATAAACACAATCTGCTCACTCACTCGCTTTCAGAGTTCACAAGAACCAAAATTATCATATCGTCATTCAGACTCGATTGAGCTTAAGTGTATGGTCTCCTGGGGGCACTAGCCCGGAGCACTCATAATCCAATACAAGCTTTCCAAATAAAAACCTTGTACACTAGGTTATACCCCCTACAAAGAGATAGAGTAGATGACCCAACCCCCCCACCCCATTGTTTTATTAGATGTAATACAATTGTCAAATAGCAATTTGGTTGAATTGTCGATTGCATTACTTTTGTTACATTTGTAGATGGTCCCTTCATTTGTGTAATTGCCTTTAATTCATGTAAATAAAAAAATGCATGAAGCTGCAGGAAAAAAAATATTGAGCAGAAGTCTGAAATGTATTGTTTAGTTTAGTTTACAAAAAATGTTCTTTATAAGCCGAGCTTATATTTGTTCTGACTTAGAAGGTTCAGCGTACCAAATTTTGATATCTGTCAAGCAAAAGATTTTCAAGATATTGAGCAAAATTCAGCTTGATCTTTGACTTTGTGACCTCAAAATCAATAGAGGTCATACACTCTTAAAAGGTTCCCATTAAACCAAGTTTGATAACTATCAAGCAAAGGGTTCCATTGACGCTGAATCAGACAAGAAAGGTCCATGACGTCGTGATCAACGAAGAAGAAAGGGTTTCCATTGATGCTGATCACACAAGAGAAAGGGTTTCCATTGATGCTGATCAGACAAGCAAAGGTTCCATTGAAGCTGATCAGACAAAGAATTAAGCGGTTCCATTTGATGCTGATCAGACAAGCAAAAGGGTTTCTATTGATTGCATGATCAGACAGCAAAGGGTTCTATTGATGCTGATCAGACAAGGCAAAGGGTTTCATTGATGCTGATCAGACAGAAAAGGGTTCAATTTGATGCTGATCAGACAAGAAAAGGGTTCTATTGACTGCCTGGATCAGACGAAGCAAAAGGGCATTCATTAGCATCGCTGATCAGGACAAGACTTGGCAGGTTGCAAAACAATATTCTGTTCCCTGCTATTACTAATTTTTAAACCCAAAACCAACAAAAAACAAAAACCAGAACGCCAAAGCAATGCGTCCTAAAGAAAAATTTTATTTAAAAAAGAATGAAATGATTGACAATAGACGTAGTAGGAGTAGAGACTTACTTGTCAGCCACTGCTCGGGCCTTTAATAATGCTGCTGTATAACATATCGTCGCTGATTTTGGTAAACTTATATCTAAAAACAAAGAGACCTTTATAACATGCTTATTTTGGTGGATGAAACATAGAAAAATGAAAATCAATAACTTATCTTCACATTCCATGTGATTTTTATATATGCTCAATTAATTCAAATATTCCAACTTCTCATACAGATTTGCGTTTCTAAAAATCAATATATTACATAAAAGATGTTTCTTCAACACTTCATACATGTACATCAATAAGTTAAACATACCATCATTTTGGCTAAAGCTTGAACATCAGCATAAGCTTGTAACTCTAATAATGCATCAATGAGATTCTCATGTATATTGAATAAGTTGAGCATAGGAAACTCTTTCATGAGCTGAAAGGAAAATTAAAGTATAAAAAACATAAGAAATTACATTTATATATTTTTTTTCCCTTCTTAAAATACATTTTTTGCTTAGGTGGTTTAAAAAGCCAATTTGAGATTTTTGTGAGAAATATTTGTATATTGCTGAAAACATTCACAATAATGATGTTCATTAATATTCACTTGAATGATGGCTCATTGATAAATTGAAAGGGCAAAATTGTAACCATAAAAGCTGATAAAATGCAAGTGACTGGCAGTATAATAATTCTAGAGAGTGACTCTCACAAGGTAGACAACTCCTACACATCAAGTCCGACTTTCAATTGGGTTGTCATAAAATATAATTTACATTGTACGAGGGCTGTTTGGATATCATGGAAACACTTGCTGTAATTCCTGTATGATATGATGACTGGTGAAAATTGGCATATTTGTATAGCACTATCTCACTAACAATGAAACAATACTAATATAAAACTTGATATTGTAGTGTTTTATGAAGAATATATGAGTTGCATAATGGGGAACTTGGCGACTAAATTTCCAGCTACCACTATAAGGACTGTACTTAATAACATTGACAGGAATAGTAAAAATTGTACATTGAACCTAATTTTGAAATTTGTCATCAGAGCAACTCAGTCTGTGAAACAACAATGAGAAACAGCAAAAATAATTGTAACAGTTCTACAAATAACATAAAAATCAGCAACTCTCATATATAATTCATTCCCAATGGAAATGTGAATTAGATTGTTAGGATGGTGCAATGCATTTTCATTTAAAGAATGAATGCAAGTTTTATTAGTTTTATACAATATAAAGTAAGTTGGGGCAGTTTACACATTATAAAGCAGTTTAAAATATTGTGTAAACTGTCCCAACATACTTTACTATCGTACAATAACGTTACCTCTCTCATCATCTTCACGGCTTCTCTCGTCCGACCTAATTTCCTGGCACACATGGCCAGTCTTCGTTTTACGTATACTAAAACATTGACATCTCTCCCTGTAGAAAAATAACACACTGTTAGAGATATTCTGAAGAATATTAAAAACATTTCACAAAAAAAAAGACACTTATTTTTTACTTTGCCTTAAAAATGTAATTTTGTTCATAGATTGAAAAGATGCATAAATTTAATGAATGGTGATTATCATATCTTTAATACTGGACAAATAAATAAAACAACTACTTTGTTTCTAGTAGTTTATCATATCAATCATTGAGAAATTCCACGACAAAAATGATTCTTATTTCCTAAAATGAAATTCATGAGGACATTCTAAATGAATGTCATTGATGCGAGTCTTCTAAATGTACAGCATTATATGACTATTAATCTGCATTTTTTGTTTTATATGGTGTATCTTTTATTGCCCATGCATGTCATGCGCATTAGAGCTCTACTTTAAGTATATTGCGCTATACAATTGTATTGTATTGAATGCCTACGATGAATGGATTCTTGTGTAGAACTTTGGTGTTGGGTCTGTATAGATTTTCTGTAATTCACTTCTGCAGCTTTGTAGGCTTGTTTAAACATCTTCTCAGCCTGTCAAAACAAAGTCATACTATCATACAATATTTCAATTTTATCTAGAATGCATAAACTAAAACAAAATTTAATATATACCGCGTTTTGATGCAAGTGAATTCTTGACCTGGTTTTTAATTTATGCAATAAACTAAATGTCACTGGCAATTTGAGTAGGGAGAATTCATTCTTTTTAAAATACAGCGGTCTAACGATAAAAGTTAAAATGGGCCATTAGTGAATGTTTGAAAGTAGGTCTTGGAAGTTTAGAGGGAAAATATGTTGAACTTTGTAATTTTTCAATATCAAAATTTTGAGGTGGCAAACTGGGCTTAATACTTCTTTAATGCAGGTCTGGTAAACAGATTCGTTCAGACATGACAACGACTATATGTTCCCCTGAAAATTTTCAGCGAGCATAAAATGAAGCATATATACCTTTAATCACACATTTTGTTTTTCTACCTACAATGCATAATTTTTTAAAAGTAATTTCCCCAAATAGCGATTTTTGACACAAAATCCATAACTAAAATGGTGCTGTACCCTGGTACGCAGTCAATTAAGCCCAAGGCATTGTAAAAATACAGCAATAGAAGACCCTAATCATGCCCAGAAAAAGTTGTTCTGTAAACGCGAGGTATTCATTCCGTGTGGCTTTCTAGCCTTTCTCAATGATTTTCCCCAGAGACCTACAGTGCTATGACTTGTTATAACTTACATCCACTATGGAACTTGTGTCTTCTTCTGCCAGTAAAATCATGGCTGTGGGACATCTAAAAATAGTAACAAATAACTTCACATGATGCCAAGAGGGGTGTCACTATTTGAATAAACTTGAATCTGCTTTACCTGCGGATATTTGCATTTTAATATGCCCAACCGTTGCCTGCTGTTGAGAATAACATTTTTAAAGATTTTCGGATGCCCCATCTAAATCCATGTAAAACTTTAATCCTCAATCATGGCCTCACCCTACCACCAGGGCCATGATTAGAAAAAAACCTGAATATATTTTGTCTGGAAGCTTTCATATAAATTTCAACTTTTCTGGCCCAGTGGTTCTTGAAAAGATTTTCTAATGACCCCACCCAATTTTTGCCTTTTCTTGTTATCTTCCCCTTGAAAAGAATATGATATCTCATATTTGTACAAACTTGAATCCCCTTAGCCCAATATTTATTTGTGCTACGTTTAATTGAAATTGGCTTAGCAATTCTCATAAAGAAGATTTTAAAAGATGCCACAAAATTTTTACTACACTTAATTCTCTCCCCTTGAAAAAAGGTGTGGCTCTTCATTTGTTCAAACTTGAATCCTCATTACCCAAGCATGGTTCTTGAGAAGAAGTAGAAAATGTGAAAAGTTTACAGACAAATGTTGGACATTATGTGATCAGAAAGCTCAAGCTCACGTGAACCTAGAACAAATCCATGACACTTTAATCCAAAATCGCAGAAGATGAATCTGTGCAAAACTCTCTTGATTTATGCTATTTACAAGTTGTTATGTCTTTCCAAGACGTTTGTATTCAATTGTCCTTACTCTGGGTTTTTATCCAGTGCGTCTTTAGCTGCCTTTATTCTGGATGCAGGATTCCGTTCTCTCCAAGCTCTCTGCATAACTGTCAATAAAACAAAGAAGTTCACACCCCTAGTCAATATTTCAAATTACATAATGGTGGCTTAAAAGCTGTCTAGGATACAAGTGCTGCAGCAATTTGAATTTTCACTCAAGGAAGTCTATTGCAGGGAGGTCTAAAAATTGATTTCTGCATAATTTCTCTCTCAGAAATTGTGCATGTCAGAGAATGTGTCTAAAACCCATAATTCTCTCTTTCTTTCTTAAGAAATTGTAGAGTAAAAAAATAATGCCACATCTTCACTGTGAGGAATTGTGTACATCATCTTCCCTCAGAGGAATTGTGTCATCTCACTATGATGCTTAGTATTCCATGAAGATCTTCATTGAATTCTTTATAGCAAGCGATTTCTTTACCTTCATACTCGGGTTTTCCTGCGTCTGCCTCACACGTAAAAAACGTCTGGTGATCCTGGGCCGAGAGGTTCATGTCGTAATACGTCAGCGGCTCTTTACCTTTAGCCCACGTAAATCGCTGGTACTCTGATCCCCTGAACAAATTTAGGGGATTTCTCCAAACCTTGCATTCTGTAAAAGTTAAAGGAAAAGGCTCACACAAGACCTCATTTGACTTTGCAAGTTTTTACCATTTTGGCATCTATTTAGAAAGTGCATTGTGATTAAAAGACTCTACAGGGCTGTCAATCTCCCTGAATTGGGTCCGATAAAAAAGACCCTTCCAAATTGGTAAATAAGCAAAATTTTCCAAATTTGAAAAAATGAATCACAATATTTGATACTGTGTAAGGGAGATGCATTCTACTTGACATTTGATCTGGATTTTGCTAAATAAACAATGAATTAAAAGGAACAAAAAGACAGTGTTCTGAAATACTTTGAATAAAAACAGGCTTTTAAATACTGAATCATAATTGCATCATAAAGAAAAGTTTCCCAATTTGACTAAAAAGATCAATAATTTTCCCAATCTAGATGGACCCGGACCCTGTACCGAAAAGTCACACAGAGACAGCCCTGCAGTGACTAAATTTTTTCTCTGCAGTTTATAAACATTGATATCATATTATAAAGCATGTCAGCATAAAATGGGTGCTCCAATTTTTACCTGGCATAGACTGCTGGTGTGTGGAATTTGATGATGAAGATGAGGAAGGCTGTTATTGTTCTCTGGTTTGGGGTTGTCAAGTCCACCCAGCAAGGGGGGATATGTATTCAGGTACAGCTTGCTCAATGAAAGGAGGTTCCATATTCTTAAAGTACCACCATTTCAAATATCTTAACAAATGTAAGATCAAAATATCTGCAAACAGTGTCATATAATGTTTAAATTTCTGCAAACAATATAATGTAATGTTGAAATATCTGCAAATAATGCAGTCTTAAAATATCTGATAACAATGTAGTCCCGTAAAACAAGAATATTTGGTGCAAACATATTTTGTCACAATGAGCAATGAAAACCTTTTGGTGCAAATTTATTTCAGCGCAACGATACCACCTGGTCAATAATTGAATTTTAGTGCACAACTGAATTTAGCGCAATCATAAGTCTGTGCTAATAAAAGGCGCTAAAATAAATAGTACGCTAAATATCATTGTTTTACAGTATAGTGTTAAAGTGTTAAGATAAATACTTAAAAGTTTTAAAATGACAGCCTAATTTTTGTTGATATCAACAAATTATATCTACTCCACTGCATAAAAAAATTGATCTGCTTAATTGACACATAAAATGTTTAAACTTCAATAGATAATGTCATATTTTAGAAATATGTACTTATTTATGCAATAATGTTAATTGTAAATATAAACATCACAACATCTGAGAACAGGAGGAGTAAACGTATGAAACATGAAGTAATGAATATTAAAATGTAAAACAAAAAAAAAACCCAACAAAACCCCTTTTTTCTAGCCTACTTCTCAGAGCTAATTAACCAGGCATATCAATCATACTATGGAGAACAAACTGTTCATCATCGTTAAAAAAACTTGTAACAAGGAAATTTAATTTAACAGTCCCTGACAGAACTGATAATGACGACATTTTTTCCTTGGGTGGTTTGTTATAGACCACTGCTGTTTCGTGTCCAGGTGATACCGTTATATAAACAGTCCAGATACATGAAAGCTAGACAATTAAATTGTGATCCTGTTCAGACTGAGTCATCTGCAAATTACAGACTTGCAACGTGACTTTATGAAAGTTCAGAATTACTTAAGGAAGCAAAAATTTAAAATGATCTAGTATTGAACATTATATAACTTTTAACAATGGGAAAAACTGGATGAAATTATAACTTTTTTCTTCTCAAAAGTTTTCGCGGACTTCAAATGAGCTCATTTACATAATTGGCTATCTGAGGAGCTTTATCATTTGAGAAGCATACATATTGTTGTGTTGTCCGAGGAATTCTCTTAACTTATCCACGAGATTTCACAAAGTCAGGTGTAAAACTGTGTACTTACGAGTCTGAGTATCTGATTCCTACTCACTGATATAAATTAAAGCCCTAAGATAATACTGGAGTAAATCAAGCAATCAAGTCAGGCAATAAGACTTAATAGGACATTCCACGTTGTAACGTGTGCAACTAACCTAATATTCACTGACATTGGCTGATGTCTATGTAACTTGTGACTCAACCAGAAATAAGTCTAGAATAACTTGGTGACTCTCACAGAATAAAGTTCCTAGTGTAACTTGTTGACTCACCAAAATAATGCCTATATACTTGTGGTACTCACTCAGAATTAAGTCCTATGTAAACTTGTGACTCAACCAGAATAAGTCCTGATATAACCTTGTGACTCACCAGATAAAGTCCTGATATTAAACTTGTTGACTCACCAAAAAGTCCTGAATAATAATTGTGACTCACCAGAATAGCAGTGTCTGAATTTGACCACCAAATAAGTCTTGGATATAACTTGTGGACTCCCAGAAGTCAGTTATTATTGGAGAAGTCCTGGATGTAGCTTTGTGACTACACCAGAAATAAGTTCATGTATTGTAACTGTGACTCACCAGATAAAGTCTGATATAGGGAGGAAGTCCCCGTCCAGCTGCAGGCGATGAGGGGAGGGACTTGGGGAGAGTTCCAGTGGTGTGTGAGGAACAGTTAGTTGCTGGGGGAGTAAGAAGAACACAGGTCAATTAAAGTTAATATTAATGTACTAAGTCCATCAGTAAGTAACACAAAACAGCAAGGTTGACACTGCGTCAGGAATTCGGACTTGCCATTCGGGCAACCGAAGTACTGATCTCAGGGTTGCCCGAAGGATTTCAGGTTGCCAAACAAAAAGAACTTCAAATGTATTTATTTCTAAATTATTGCTTTCATTTCAAATATGAATAGTCTTTTATTTTTCACATTAATTTTTATTTGTTTTATTTAAAAGTAATTAGAAATTTATCTGACAATTGATATCGTCACCAGGGGTCGTCATTTGGGCGATTAATGTTACATACAGGTTGTTGCAAAATTCAGATTAGGGTGGAAATGGCGGAGGTTGACGAGTGTGAATGTCGACTCTGCAACAGAGTTCCTAACCATTTATGCTGAATTCAACAACTTTGTACAGTAATTTTGGGGAAAATATCTTAACATGTAGGTCAATTCACTTCAAAAAGTGGGGTGATATATATACTATAGCTTGGACTGTACTGACTGAAGTGTAGTGGTCCATATAAGGACAACAATGCAAACACCATTTGCCCATATTGGGATTTGAACCAGCACTCTTATGGTGGTAGTGTGTGAAAAAATAAAATTCACGAGGCATGTGCCTTTCATAAAGGCTTGTCATGATTGCAGTGAATACATGTAGGGGGATGCTGATACACCTGTTAGTCTTATCATTTTTGTGTGTTGAATAAGTTCATGTTGTGCAGAATGTTTACTTCCATCTTCATACAGGTGCCGCCACCTCTCCCATTACCCCTCCCTAAAAATTCTGTGGAAATGTTTTGGAAACAGTGCATCTTCCATTCAAAATCCATTAATATAATGTGAGTGTAATTTGCAACTCTCTATTGCAGAAACCTACAGATCAATATCGAATTCTACTGTATATTATTCAACCACTGCTACATGATCTGATGATATGGAACAATTAACTGTGCTCTGGTAAGATAGAGCTGCCATCCCATTAAAATGGACCAATTCTGTCACCAGCACCACTATACACAACGGCTCTCAATCTGTGACAAAGCAGCAGACAATATTGATTGTAAAATTTTGACATCATGACTTCGTGTCTGGCCATTGTATGGAAAACTGAATCCTGAAGTGTCAGTTCCTGATCAATACATTTAGCCTATCCCCAGGCATTACGGGTGTAATGTCTCACACAATTCTGGTGGTCAACAGCCCACCTTAACAACTGATATTTCTTATCTAATACATGTATCCCCACTTTACATTTTGCCCATCCCCAGGCATTAAGGGTGTCCACTCTAA
>CAJDSM010012755.1:0-11474 GCA_903981925.1 Ostrea lurida | reverse complement strand
AGTATGATGGCATCGAACTGCTGTTCACAATTGCCCAAGTATCTTTGGGCCTCTGCAATAGTGTAAGTTAGGGCCTTTTTGACTGAAGCCGCAGGAGTAAGAAGCTCCTCTTTAATGTCTTTTGCATTGGACGTGCCTAACAGAAGGCACATAGGAACTGCAGGTTTGTCAGATTCAACAGCGCCTCGGTTTTCTGTCGTTGATGAGCCTAGAGTGTATAGCTGTAGGACTTCGTCCTGAGTTTGTTCGAGTTTTCTGTTCAATTGTGCGTTTTATTTTCCAACACTGAATCTCCTCATTTTTTTTTGGTCCAGTTTTTTTTGTAAAGAAACTATTTCGGCTCTGGTGGGTAGATATAAGTGCTCTCCAGTCTTTACGCGTTTCCTCAGCAATTGTTTTTTAGATGCTTCAGCTGTTTCCTCGCTATCGATTTTTGTTGTTGTGAAAGAAGAAGCCTCTTTTTCACTCTGGATTTGTTGTTTCAACGCATTTGCATCCACCTGTATTGGGGATTGAGTCTTTAGTCCATGGACAGCATTCAGAATGGTGTTAGATTCTCTTTCTATTCTGGCCTCGATTTTGCTCAAGCCCTCAAGCAATGACTCCTGTAGCAACTCAACATTATGTAAAGTGACTTTTTTACCTTGTGTATTGCAAGGGGCATCTGTAGGACTGTTGTCGCCATGATCCACCTCCTTCTCCATCGTTTGATCAGAAGCCGACTCTGCGCGCGCCAACATATCCACCATCTCAAGCAGAAGTTGGAAATGATGTTTGGTAAATATTTCAAACTCTGTGCCTTGTACACGAATTGTCCCAGTAGTTACGAAGACTGTGATATTAAATTGTAAGTCTTCGTCTTTACGAACTTCGATAACAATGCTTGTTCCTGAGTTCATAGAATCGGGTGTCCAGTTTTCTGGGGTGTCGGACCATTTTACCTCGAATCCTGGAATTTTCCCAACGTTCTCATAATATAACAATGAAAGCGCTTGAATCCAGATGAATAGTCTGTCCTCCGACGTGTGAAAGCATATCATTCGAGCATTGCTGTCATATAGATTTGTATCAATGGCTTCGTACAATGACTGTTTTGCCTGGGGAAGCGGCAGAAAGTCACAGGAAAAAAAGTCACGGAAATAAAGTCACGGACAGAAAGTCACAGGAAATAAGGTCACAGGAATTAAAGTCACAGGAAATAAAGTCACAATGTGTATTTTTGCCACATTTTGCCAAATTACTAATCACAAGCATATGTACTGAAAAATAGTACATTTTAAAACCAGAACCTCATATTTTAGGAGTTTAGCAAGTCTAATGTTTGATGCATTCAAAAAGTTCAACACAACCTTAGGTCTATCAGAAACTATGTAGTTAATTAAACTCCAAATTATCCAATTAAGCTTTCTATATACATGTACATAACAAAAACAAATTTGTTCTATAAGGGATACTTTAATTAATTAATTTGTGTAACTTAAGATGAAAGGGTAGCATAGTCTAGGGATATCTAGGGGTAAGTAATCAAATTATATGATTTTTATTAACAGTCCACAGTAGTTTATTCTATCATAACTTGCAGTGAACATGCAATATAAAGTGTTTAAAAAAACCAAACAAGTGATTTATTAAGGGTACTGAATTTTTATAAATGTTCTTATTAATCATTATATAAATATATTTATTTATCAATTCATAAATGTTGATAAATATAGGTGAAATAAAATATATACGGTATTGTGACTTTATTTCCTGTGACTTTTATTTTTGAGACCTTATTTCCTGTGACTTTTCATCCTACAAATTTTGTGACTTTATTTCCCGTGACTTTATTTCCTGTGACTTTCTGTCCTACACCCGTTTTGCCTTACCCGATCGTGGTTTAAATTTCGAAACAAAGCACACTCTGGGGTATTCTGTCTTCAGATAATCTGTGTCCAGGTTGATATAAGGTCTTCTATCTAAGTTTGTGTAGTTCTCTGGCCATTATTGTGTCAACAAGGTTACTCTTTAACAAAAAAATTAGCTCCGTTCTTGGAACATGTGTTCAATGGCGGCCACCGGAAGTAGGCACAATAAAACATGCTAGCCCACATCTAATGAAACATTTAATACAAGTAATAAATATCTAAATTATGAGACACGTATATGTGAATGAATCGCATTGAGGGCAAAAAGTCCTACACTCTACATTTTGTATGAGTTTATTTCTTAATTCTGTTTGAATGAATTGAAACATTTAGAGTGGTTGAATAAAGGTTCCCATGCGTCTGGTCAATTTAATGAACCCAATACAATTAGACCAATTCTTATTCAAAGAAATCACTTGCCATGTGGGCAAGTGAGACACCAAATTTAGGAGCCCACACAAAATTTTACTAGCAAATGGCGAGTGGGCAAGTGCGAAGTTTAAACCCTGGATTAGCATCAGCTGATCAGTCCAAATACATGGCCTTGACAAATCTCGCTGAGATTGTTCCAAATTTTGATGGCATGTGTACAATTACAACAAAACCATGAATGTGGAGACAACAAGCACAGGGACCATAACGTGTCAAAAACAAGCATAACACCAAAAAACAATCAAACACATGACACACATCCCCACTTTTCGGTGTCAGGTGTTTAATTACTGTTTCTATGAGTTTTTCCTATACATCAATGGATAATGAAAAGTCTTGACGACTAGCTTTTTTGAGTGACATTTTACGAAAACCGAGAAAGAAAACAGAAATATTTCCCTACATTCTATATAAATAGACGTCACGGTTAGAGGAAATTCGAACTGTGTAGAAATATCTTGAAGTACAGTGTTCTACACATATTTTCACACATTTTGTGTTTAGTTTATATGCACAGACATACCCTTGGTTACATTTCACAAAGCACTAAATCGTGATATTACCTTAAAACAATGTTCATTCTGAACACTTGTTTTTCTCGTTCTCTCTGTTCCACTCACCGACGTCATATTGAGCAAAGGGCAAACTCGAATTGAAGTTCCTCAGTGGGGAGGGGCAGGGGGCGGCGATTTTACGGATTTTATAGGGCTTGAGATAAGTCTCCTATGTAGTCATTTTTACTATTTTCTTAATCTAATGAGGTAAACTTAATAACATTACACAATTTTAAAGTGTTTTTGGTGAGGGTTTTTTTGGTGTTTTTTTTTGGGGGGGGGGGGGGGGGGGTATAAAAGAAACTTCATATATATAACATTTAATTGGACAATAAACGAATTGAATATTGAATTGAATATTGAATTGAATTATTGAATTGATTGAAATTGAATATTGAGTATAACAAGAAATATTGCCATTTATTTCTCTGGGTGTGGGAAAAATAACAAAATGATGATTGCTCTAAAAGATCATGTTTACCTGGAATTTGAAAATGTCGCTCCCCTTTTAACAATTAAAAGATCATCATGCAGAGAGAGAGAGAGAGAGAGAGAGAGAGAGAGAGAGAGAGCAAGCATGACGTCATAATACTGACCCATAAAGCTGGACTGGCACGAGATTCGCTTAAATAACATGTACCCTGGAGTCTGGAGACGTAAAGCTTTACGTCTATGGTTTATAAATATTGATTAAGGAAGCGACTGGTGCTGCTCCGTGTAAATGTCAATGGAACAATTAAGACAATACATCATTTAGCGCCTGACATTGTAGTTTGTAATGAAATCTGTTAATGATAGAATTATATTCAATATCATGCATCATCTATTCAATATTATATCATCCGATCAGTAGATTAGACTTTCCGTTCAAACAAGAGGGTGTTGAAGAAATTATCATTTCAACACATAAAAATGTCTAAATTTCTAAATCGATTTTAATATCTTATTTAAAACATTTTTAAAATGTTACGCATTTTAAAAGATATTATACAATGCTATAATTGATTTTCCCTGAGCAGTCAGCGTGTTCAAATATTATGATCAGATTTTTGAAGTCAGAATGTAAAAGCTTGTAACGATTCATTTTGAATGAAATACCAAAGTCAATTCTAGAACTTCAAAATATTTCTGAATTGCTATTCATAGACCAGAAATGATTGTTGTTCTGTGACAAGCTAGAAACGTGCAACTAGACAATCGAAAACTCAACGCCACTGACAAAATTGTCTTTTTTTTTATTTTGGGGTAATCCCCCCCCCCCTTCAAGAACGGATAAGGTGCAAACTTGGGTCGCAAACCCAATTAATTGATATAAGTTATAGTGGAACACGGGTTGGTGCCTCGATCCTTTCAATTCGTTATAAATGTCCAAATAGATCTAGAGAACCAGGAAAGTTCAATATAAACTCACAAATAATCAAAGATACCGTATTATAAGTGGTATTTTTAGCGAAACACAATTAAAAGCGATTTTTCTTTTAACTTGGGTAGGTATATGTACCAAGAAAGATAGCTATTACAACCGATATAGAATAAATATTAGTGATATTCAATTTTAGCGATTTTCAACGATCACAGACTCACTAGTACCGCCAAATCATATCCTCGCTAAAATCTTGATCATTTGAAGATGCTAATTCAATGTATTGTCCGCAATCGGCATTGAATTAATGCGCACATCAATTCACATCGTATCATTTGAATTGGTCACAGGTACTTAATATTTTAAATATATCTTATTAAAAAAAATCTTCCCATAAACATTATAATATTGACAATATTATAATGTTTACGGGAAGATTTTTTTTTAATTAAACATATTTAAAACGTTAAGTGCCTGTGGAATTGGTGTGCGCATTGATTTGAAATTAATATCAATTGCGGACAAAAGTTTGAAGATACCGAATAAGCTGATCGAGATTTTAGCGAGTATATAATTTTGACAATTTGGTGGAAGTAGGCTCTCGACCCCTGTCCACTTCTTCAAGGAGAAGGATTCCAAAATAAATGATTTGAGATTTAGAGCTCTTTTTCGTGTAGGGAATGAATGCGTACATCAATTCTTTTAAAAATAGCAACGGTAGTACTATGATAATTCAATTGTGGATACATTGAATATATATATATATCTTTGATTAGGCAGATGCTCTGTCTTAAAGAATTACTGCACGCATCCACTGGATTACTCAATGGAAGAGAGCGTACGATAATTACAAATTAAAGGGACATGGACACGTTTTAAGTTTTTTTTTCCCGCATTTTAAATGATTAACTATGTTATTTCTAATGGTCAACAAATTATTGAGTTACAAGCTAGACACAGCATTCAGAGTTCTTTGTTTATATGTAAACAAATCTCGTGCCTTGTTTTTGTTTACGGTACATAAAGATTGCTTCACAGAAAATACCATGTTTAAAACAAAATGAGATTTGAGAAATGCTAGAAACTGTTTAAATGTGTTTAGATTGAACTCGCAACTTGAAAATTCTACTTTAAACAGACCGTTTACTAGCATATTCTATATATGTAAACAAAAACATGACACAGGCCTTGTTTACAATTATTGCAAAGAATTGGAAGTGCTGTATTTCACATGTAACTTAGCAAATGACGTTCAAATTAATGCTGTACATAGTTATGCACTTTTTAAAAACATTATTTCAAATATAAACGTGTCCAAGTCCCTCGAGTATCATAGCCCATACTGGGAGTATAAACATAAGCCTCAATTAATATAAAATCTTTTGTCCACATGTTTATCATCCTTCAAAATATGCATCAATTCCTATATTCAAATACACAGGAAAAAATGGAAGTTTGAAGCAAAAATCATTTTAACATTCCTTACCCACAAGGGAATGAAGGGATCATCTTTGCTAGCTAAGGGTTTTCGGTCCACTCCCCATAGGGTTTTCGGTCCTCTCCCCATTATGGGAAGTGGGGTGGACCAAAAAACGATGACAAGGGATATGAATTTCACATTCTAATGCAATTGTTTTGTAACATGTATTTTGATTGGCTAATGCACTGAGATTTGAGATGGTTAAACGAGTGTTAACGAGATGGGAAGCTTTCTATTGTGGCGTCATAATGCTGTGATGCAAAAACATAACGTCAAGCATAAACATTTCATAACAAAATAGCAAAACAAATATAAACATCAAGCAAAATTGCATTAGAATGGGAATAAATACCTTTTCATTTGTGATTTGCGACCGGTAATGCTGATTTAACGGTGGCAAACATCCGTTTTACTGACTGGGCTTATGTGTCGCCGTTAAAACTCAGTTTGCAACCGTTAAATCAGCATTAATGACCGTAAATCACAAATGAAAAGGTAGTTATTCCCTAAATTTAAGTAGAGGGCTTCATTTACATCATAATCATGAATTTAGTTTTCCCCAAATATTGTATCGAGTAGAGAAGATTTTTTTTTTTATGTTTTAAATACATTTTCACAATGTGGCCACATTGGCCCCACCCTAGAGTCTGACCCCAGATTCAGGGGTCATGAATTACACAATTTTGATATAGGACTTAAGGTATAATACATATTAGTAAAAAAGTAGTGAATCTTTATTCTATTATAAAACATACATGATATACATATCAAATAATTAAAATACAATGAGAAAATAAAATTGCTGCAAGAAAAAAAAAAAACAAAAAAAAAAAAAAAACACCACCGTGAATCAACTAATTCTGATATAAACAAGATGTAGTTCAAGAGTTTGTATTTTTCATTCAAAACCTTTTTTAAAAAGGCTTGAGTTTGCTAATTTGACTCGAGTTCATTTGCTGTGGTGCATTATCAACACCTATTTTTGCAGTACGAGGGTCCAATCTGTGTTCTCAGCAACACCAGGATACTGGTCCCTTGTTTTATTGTCAAGAACAATCAACGATCTCACTTCAATCTGCCAAGAAATAAAAAATGTATATGATTTCTAATAGGATGAAACCACTGTAAGATACAGATTTTGTATAAAAATCTGAAAATTTCATAGATTAAAATGAAAGTTGAGGAATAGGGGTAAGTGTAGCTGCAAAATTGTAGCTCTCCGAAAAAAAATATGTTGACAGACTGGTCTGTCAGCCAGTCTGTCAGCATAATTTATTCCAACAGGAGAGCTACAATTTTGCAGCTAGGGTAAGTGGAAATCAGTATGTTTATATAAATGATTATACCATGGAATGCAACAAGTTTCTGCCCCTAAATTGTATCGATGCATTCTGGAGAGTATGACATGTGTGTTTATGAAACACAAATGCCCCTGTATTCCACATGCCACAGGAAGGGGCTTGTCATAAGGATTATACATGTGAAATATGAAAGGTCTATCCCTTACCATTCAAAAGTTATGGCCAATGTTAAAGTTTTTAAAAGCAGGTCAAAATTCAAAGTCAAGGTCAAATATTTTGCTACCAGATAAAAGGGCTTGTCATATGATAATCAAAAGTTATGGCCAATGTTAAAGGTTTTGAAAAGTAGGTCAAAGATCATGGTCAG
Source organism: Ostrea lurida (assembly GCA_903981925.1). Lineage (NCBI taxonomy): Eukaryota > Metazoa > Mollusca > Bivalvia > Ostreida > Ostreidae > Ostrea > Ostrea lurida. The sequence continues at coordinate 4,067 of CAJDSM010012755.1, read as the reverse complement.
GTCAAAAATTTTGGTACCATCAGAAAGGTCTTGTCGTAAGAAACATACAAGTGAAATATGAAAGCCATAATACTTACCATTTAAAAGTTAATGTTAAAGTTTTTGAAAATTAGAACAAAAGTTTTTAAATAACACTGCCCTATTTTTGCATTTTCGTGATTATCTCCCCTTTTGAACAAACTTGAATTCCCTTCACCCAAGGATGATTTGTACCCAGTTTGGTTGAATTTGGCCCAGTGGTTCTGGAGAAGAATATAAAAATGTGAAAAGTTTACGAAGACGACAGACAATGGACAAATTTTAATCAGAAAACCTAAAAGTAGGTCAAATTCTAAGGTTAAGGTCAGGAGTTCATTAACATTGTAAATATTTTAATATTAATTGGACGGGCAGAAGGACAGACGCATTGGCCACTATATAGTTTGTTTGTATTATGGCACTGTCAGAGAGATCTTTTGCATATTAAATCAATTTAATTAACATACACCATACAAAGACATTTATTCTTTAATCAAACAAGACTTTGTCAATCCATCTCTGGACTGTGTTTTTTATATGAATTGTACTTGCATGTATGTGTGACAGTGATACTGCAAAACGAGAATATTTGGCGCAAACATATCTTACCATAACAATACAACATGGCCAATAATTTCATGCGAATGAAAACCTTTTAGCGCAATCGTACATCTGAGCTAAAATATATAGTGTGCTAAATATTCTCATTTTACAGAATCATATTACACAGCAAAAAAAAAAAAAAACATGTCCACACCAACCCCATCTCATAACCACTCTTCCTAAAATGCTTCTATGTGTCCCATATTTCATGCTTTACTCAAGTAAAGTTGAAGAGAAGTGCTTTTGATTCCTTACAGAAAATTTTACATGTTGCTGGGTACGAGTGTCCAATGGTATTCACTTGTTCCCAACCAATTTTAATTTGTCCAAAACCTTTCTCTGCACTCTGAATTATACTACAATATTTTTTAAATCTTGCTTAACACCTCTCTCTGCACTAATCTGAACCACTTACCATGGATTGTTGTTTTGTTTTTTTTATTTTGTTTTTAGTTCTGACAGTGATTTACAACAATAATTGTGTGTGACCCACCTTTGGACTGTGTTATTTCTGCGGTTGATGTAGCTAGATTTTCTGGAGGTGATTCAGATTGAACTTCGTCTTCTTCTGGTGAGATGATGTCGCTTTCTTTTGTTGATGTCGGTAGATTTTCTTCGGATGATTTCTCATTCTTTTGGTCATTATCTTCTTTAGAAACACTTTCCTCATCATTTTTAGAAACACCTTCCTCATCATTTCCTAGAATGGTCTATGCAAGAGAAGAAGGCATACAACATCAATGTTGGAGATAAAGGTCAGCATCTTTATTCTAATTACAATTAAATACCTGAGTCTTTATCACTTCAAGTAAGAAGCTTAAAATTACATTTTCCAACAACAAAATTTTGTACATCTTTAAATTTTAAAGCTTAAATGAAATGTAAATATATTTGGTGTCAGCTGCAACAAAGGGCTATTGCAACAACAGCTTTTTTTTCTGGAAAACATCAAGAGTTTGACTCTGTTTCCTATGAATTCATACCTGAATAACATCTGCAAAATAATCTGCCTTTTCAGCCATTTCTGATAACCTGGAATTTTCCTCTCGTAGTTCTTCATTCTCTTTGTGTAGCTGAAAATTTGAAAAGATTTGTTTCAGTTTAATTAGGTACCAGACGATGTAACAGCATGTGTTTATCTGAGTAAAGTTTTTTTCTTCCCTGTTTTCTCCCAGAAATCCTAAAAACTATAAAGAATTTTGCATTTTTAAATCCTATTCATATTCAATGTAAAAATGCACTCAAGAATTTTCCTATTCTCCATCCATCGTTTTCATTTAATAGTATCCCACTTTTGTTTCTAACATATATATTTGTAGATATAATACACCTATTTAGATGGTTTTGTTAAAGTACTTACCATTTCATTTTCATGAAGTGATTCATCTAATGCTATCCGTCTCTGTTCTGCAAGTTCCTGCCAATAACTCTCAGGAACATTGTCTGTACAAAGATCAAGACAGATTGCCCCATTTCTCATAATTTTTCACAATACGACAAAAGTATAACACTTCATTTACCCGTAAAATCTTAATACAGATAACTAATGATGAGCACATTTAGTGAAAAATGTAATGACACTTTAATACTGCTGACCATCAAGTCGTAAGTTTAACACTTCATTACCAGTAAAATCTTAATACAGATAACTAATGATGAGCACATTTAGTGAAAAATGTAATGACACTTTAATACTGCTGACCATCAAGTCGTAAGTTTAACACTTCGTTACCAGTAAAATCTTAAAATAGATATTAAACTATTGGTCAGTTAAAATACAAAGACCCTTACTGCTGACCATCAAGTCGTAAGCTTCCCGATCAATCTCTTCATTCTCTGAATTTTGACTTTCAAGCCTCTCAGTCTGTACAGCTTTGTCATCAAAAGTTTTCTCATTTTTAGGATCTCTGTATATAGCCCAAGGTTCCTTCAGAGGTACTAATTTGGCTGTGTTTTTCTAAAAACGGAGAATTAAAATTTGGCATGTTTAATAAGTCTTGATTGAAAATACTTCCATCTAAATCTAGTCTTTTGTACAATTAGATTTGTAAATCCCACTTTATCTACAGTGCACACCATGCATGGTGTCTTCCCATTTACTGGCATTTAGCCAACATTTTGAAAATTCAGTAAGAAACACATTTTGTAATAGAGAAATGGGAATGAAGCTTAGACAAATTTCAATAGATTTTATAATTTTGGGTAGACTATGCTATAGATATTGTTACAAGATAGATGTAATACAAGGAATGTGGATAAGTCTATCTATAAAACAAACATGAATAGGTAGACTGAGCAAGCTGTTCAACAGGTTGGGAACACTTCCCATATAGCGAGATCTTTTCGCTAAAACATGATTATCCCTCTTTAGCGAGGAAGTAAACAGTACCAAACATATATACAGGTGTTTCACCATGTTTCTTCAAAATAATTGCAAATCGGAACCTGTACATTGCTGAATAAATGCAACAAAAACTGGACATCAGAGTTTTTGAAATCAGCCGGTCTTACCGGCAAAACCGGTAAATATTTTTAAAGTCCGGTGAATTTTCGTCCACAAGCGGTCCAGAGGACCAGTGAAATTTTATCGATCAATTTTGAACTTTCACCTCTGTACATGCATGACTTTTGAATGTAGTTGTGATATCGGCAAAAGTTTTAAATCTGGTGAATATCTAAATCAATAAATGCAAGCGCTTTAATGACTTGGAATAAAAGTACCAGCTGATTGGAAACACGAGAATCCTAGAAATTTTCTTTTCATTATTTTACGAAGATATTGAATTGTAAACAATATGGACGGTAGCTGCTGATAAAACAACTTTTGTTAAGTGAATTCGATGTCGTCAATTCCGCATATAAACAGATGCATCTGGCAGTGTATGATTAATGGAAATCGACGTTACATGTACGTGCATCAGTGGTATTCCGGGTTTGGGACCCATTTAATACTGTTTGCACAAATGCACGCAACTAAGCAGCCTTCGGAAAACTAGTCTGCTTATTCAATACATAAACGTAATTCTTTTACGTCTGTTTCATAAGGCATTTAATCACGTGGATGGCATACAAATGACGCGAATTTACTCTTACCCCAGATGTGAAGCCACATATTACTTGCTGTACAGTATCATATTTAATTTGTATTAAATCCTTATTTGGTCTGGGTTCCTTTTCCTCATTCAAGTAAAAAAATACCGACCGGTAAATATTTCTTCAGACCAGTAAATTTTATTAATTCACTGGTCCTCTTGACCAGTAAATTTTTATCTATTTCAAAAACTCTGGGACATAGCTAAAATTACCTTGATAGAATTTATAGCTTAGTAACCTGTTAGTGAGGAAATTCTTTATCAACATTGGGTAATTTGCAGCATAAGAGAAAAGCACGATGAAACCCATTTGATACATATTGTGAGCAGTGCTCCAAGTCACATCTGCTGTCA
>CAJDSM010012753.1:4068-14422 GCA_903981925.1 Ostrea lurida | reverse complement strand
TTTCAATTTTCGTACAGTATAACCAAAAGAAAGAAATGATTAGTTTACAGTCTGACCTTAAGTCACTGACCAAGCCTAATGGGCATGGTATAGATACACTTATCGTTTGGATGGCTTGGAACTTGGCAATACAGATTTTAACTGACCAAGTTTTGTTAAAATCTGAAATCCATTAACATGTTTACCTTTCATATCATTACTTTTTATTCAAAATTTGACCAAAAGGAATGAAGTGTGTTTTACAAACATTTAAAAAAAAAAGCCTCTGGTGATTTTTTTGGGTGATCTTTATATATAGAATGATCGAGTCATGGCAACACAGATGTTGATCTTCAATTGCCAATATTTTTTCAATATCTTGATATTGATCTTTATATGGAGGTGTTATCAGAACAATTTTAGATGTCAAAACTTTTGTAGTAACTATGTCCAATCACAAATGGAATTACAGAATAAACCTTTAAACAATTCTATCTTTTGCAGTAAAATTTGGACAGGTCTTTCAAGGGACAAGTGCAGGGTTCCAAAGCTTTTAAGATCTCCTGGTTTTAAATGCTGTATTACCCTTGCAAGTGTGTTGTATTTGGATTTTAACCAGATTTCCATGTTTAGTTTTTGATTGAGATTAGGCATTAAGCTTTCACACTTAACAGTACATTTCTGATTTTGGAACTGCAATATTGGCAAGATGGTGTGTCTTGAGGACTGATTTTGAATATTTTAACAAGCAGTTTTCTGTTGTGCTGTTTTCTGTGACAAGCGAGGAAAATGAAGACCAGTATTATGATACACCTTCCTCAGATTGCCATGTGTGAAGAGGAAACGAGTCTGATTGATTCCATGTAAAGCTGTAGTTTTTTTTCTTCATGTTAATATTAATTTTTAAATTTTTTTTTTAGGTGAGTTTCATTATTGAAACACCTAAAAAAAAATTGAATCACTAGGTGATACTTATTTAATGATTGTTGATAGAATTTTTTTATTGTTGTCCTACTTGCACATTGTAGGTGAAACATTAGTGTCCAAAGTTTGGATGTTATTGCTGCTCTTTTTGATTGGTAGAAGAATTTTATTTGAAGTGGAATACGTAATATCATGAGAATACAAAAAAAACAAAAAACCCCAATTAAATGTACTGGAGTGTCAAATTTCAAATGAAAATGTTAATTTTGCAGAAACACGTCTCGTGTTCCATCGGAGTCTCGCGAGGCGATGTACAGAAGAGCCATGCATTTGATCACCGCACGCTGCACCAGCACGGCCCCGGGAGTAGAGACACCGTACGGAACAGCTAGGAGCTCTTCCTTTGGGGTGCAGGTCCCCCAGTATTTCTACATCAAACAGGAACGACCAACCCCGATGCCACCACTGAAGGTGTGATATTCATTCTGGTTGTATTGACCCTGAGTATAAAATTAGCTCTATATCAATACACGTATTCACAATCATTATTACAGGAGACATTTTTAAAAACATCTCTTTAAATAGCATTGTGCATCTGGATTCTCAAAGTTATTCAGTGGTCTTTGAAATTATCAATTCTCTTGAGGATATTTAAACTTGTTTTATTCAGACACAACTCAAAATTTGATTCTTTGTGCCTTCCTCAATTGAAAATGAGCTGATATACGAGGGTTGATTTACACAAGTTGATATACGAGGGTCGATTTACACACGCTGATAAAGCAGGCTAGTGACAGAATGTATGAATAGTTTTTTTCTTTATAGGCATGGCAAGGGTACAATGGAAATGTGTACTTTGAACCAATTCAAATCTCCAGTATACGCGATTTTCCTGAGAAATCAAACAACCCTTATGAATCCCGATCATCGAGTGACCTCCACCGCTTGCTGATGTCACAACAACAGGAGAGACCGGACAGCGACGCGATGCGAACAGCCTCCAGAAACACCGGCAAAACCAGCAGCAGTCTGAAGAGCAACCGCCCCAACACCAAGCAGGTGGTTCTGATGGACAAGAAAACTGTGCTCAATACCTACAATGACAGCTTGAATGATGACCTGGACATTATTGAAGGGACCGAACACACAGGAAGTCTCTCTGTCCGGCCCAAAAGTGACCGCAGCTTCGACAGAAAACCAGTTCAAAATAACAAAGTTTACAACAAAGAGAAAATCTGCAAAGGATCTGTAGTTCATAGGTTAAATGTGGCAAACAGGCAAAGCAGTGCACAGCCAGTGTTTAAAGTGAGTGGGGGGAAATACTCCAGTCCCACTAATACGTCCCCCTTACTACGCACACAAACTCAGTACTCCCTCAGTAACCAAAGACTCACCACCAATAGCCCCGACATGTACAGTCAGCAGTTATTGCCTCCGCTGGAACAACTGCGCTCAGCAGTCAGACACATGGACACCATTAGTAAGGAGAGGGTGGGATTCAGTCGTGTTCGACCCGTTGCTTACACGGAGGAGATTAAACCTTTCATTAAATACAGTCAACCAACTAAGCGACAAACAAACTATGTATGACACCGTGTTTTTCTTGTTGTAATTGTTGTATTCTGACAAGGAGATCATTAAGGCTTCCTTTAAAAAAGTGCATGTGGTTTTTGTTTTTGTCTTTTTTTCTTTGTGTTGTTTTGAAATGGTCTAAAATTAGTGAACTTGGTCTCAAACTCACATTTTTTGGACTGATTATCATAATACTTTCAATGTGACGTAAAGTATGATCTTTTTAGCGGCTAAAAAGATGTCGGGCAATACCTGTAAGGAAATATGACTTCGGAAACTTCTGTAAAAATATGTAATTAATATATTCATCCTTGAATGCTTACTTTACACAACATCTTAAATTGTATTTTCAAAGTTACATGTTCGTTAATATAATATCTGTCATCGTACAGTTCAAGGTAAACATTTGGTATCTATCTTTTGTAATCATTGAATTCCTTAGAAGTAGTTACTTCCTAACAAAGTGCCATCTCGCAATCTTTAGTGTTAGGGGAATATTACTGGTTGAAGGAAATACAGTTAATTGTGTCCTAGTATGTACCTGTAGTGACCTCTCTTGTTAAAAACTCTCTGGTCCTGTACTCTGTACTGTGTGCACCGTTATCAATATTTCTGTAGCATTTTCACGTGTCTTTCATCATTTTCAAATGTGATAATTTATATTAAATTATTTAAATTTATGACATTGCATTATACTTCAGGGCTGATGGTCTGTAAGGTCAATAGATTTTCTTTTGGGCCAGTACATGTACATGTATTGGGGAAAAACCATGTGCTCTCTGAATTTTAAGCATTCTTTGATTTCTCCTCAGGTCATTCCTATATTGCAAAACAAAAACAAAAATTTTTTTTCACTACAGATGATTCTATTTTCAAAAATGACATCACATATTTGCTGCTGTTATAATTCCTTAATAACTTCTTGGACAATTTTTCAAAAGAAATCATGGGTTGCTTGCATCGACCAAAATTATTTTCATCTTTGTGAAGCATTGTGATTTGATAATATTTATTTGTATGTCTTCATTTTTTTATGTTATTTATTTGGTCATAGTCAACTCATGCTACCTGTCTGACCTCCATGACATTTTAGGGCCATCTTAGAAGGCATGAATATCTGCCATTATACAAAGTCTTATATGTTATGTAGTTAGCTAAGGCTAAACTAGACTTTCTTCTTGATGAGCTCTTATATTGTTTAGGGCTTCATTAATAGGATGATTAGTGCATGTATTTATTTCAAACTGCATTGACATCAAGTAGTTATGCCTTTGACATTGTGTATATATATCTGGAGTTGTTTTTTTTAAATAAATGACAGACTGTATCACTTTGTGATTATAAACACTTATCCTGATATGAAATATGCCTCAGAGTTTCTCTTGTAAAAATTAAGGATTCAGTCTTACCAAGAGGGGGCAAGCTTTTATGAAATTTACAACCCTTACTCCTGCATTGACTCCATATCAAAGCACTGTTAGATTCAAGAGGAATGCTGCACCAGAGAAATTTGATGTGGATGAAAAGTGTACAACAATATTTTGAAATTGAAAACTTTAAAATTCTAAATTAGTCAAGAAATACAGTTTTAGTAGAAAATAATCTGGAAAAAAAAATTAAAGCTCTTGATGGAATCGAACCTGCAATCTACAGTTCAGCAGTCAAGTACTATTCTACTGAGCTACCCGGCAAGCTATTTAACTGGAAAGGAACAGACAAATATTTCTGATATTGATATTTTCATCCATGTTTCAGAAGGAAGTCAGTCATTATGACGATGTAGAGTACCCCCTTAAAGATCTCCTAAAATAATGACATCTTGAATGTATTGTCAATTATTGTAAGCATTAATTAGGGACCCTCATTGACAGATGCAGCAGCACCCTATAGTTTTCACTTTGTCCGTCCGTCAGCAATTTTTGTGAACACTAAAACTCGAAACCTATACATTGTACATTGCTGAAATTTTGCACAATTGTTCATCACGATATGCAGATGTGCATATTGAAATTTAGTTTTACAGGGTCCAATATTTTTCAAAAAAACTTAATTTTTCCATGAAAATTTACAGATTTTTGCAAATCATATTTTGTGAACTTTAAAAAACTCAAAACCTTTATATTGTACATAGCTGAAATTTTGCACACTTGTTTATTACCATTTAAAACATTTGCCTCAGCGGAGCCCTTGCAGCTGCTGATTTTGTCAGTGTCCTAGTTGAATCGGTGATACAGCTGTACCATTACTCATTCTGCGGAATTGAACGGCATGCTCTAACTGAATTGTTTCTCTCTTAAATAAAGTGATGATATCAACAATTGAATTTATGTGTATTACAATTCAATTGATTTAATTAATACTTGCATCAATTTAATGTGAGCAATAAATGAATTATTGCTCTGTTTGATTGAATTGCAGTAGTAAAGGTTTGAAATAAATTACCTTTATAATTTCCAGTCTTCAAGGGCCAAATTAGGACCCATCCTGGACAAGAATTTTTTTTTTAGACACATGAATGCCTTGGTGTACCAAGTTTGGTGTCAGTCAAGCAATTCTCGAAGTATAAAGTAAAAAATATATTACCACATGTATGTCAAGGTTGACCTTTTACCACGTGAACCCGAAATCACAAGGTTATGTACAGTGTACTAAGTTTGATGCCCGACTAGGAGAAAGTTCTCGAGATCATATGCGCGTGTCCAGAGTGGATTGACCATGTGACCTCAAAATCAATGGGGTCATCTACTTCTTTGAAGATGTGCAGCATATCGAGTTTGATGTGGTTTTAAAGATATTGAGCAGACAAAGACAAGACTTGGTCTGTAGACCGATGGACCAACAGGTGCAAAACAATACCCTCCCTTTTTCAAAGAAAGACAAAAAAATACAGATTGCAAATCAATTTTTATGTTTTAAAAATGTGAGAACTCTTTAGGTTGTTTTCATTCACAATTTTAATCCCACTAATCTTTTAACATCAAAATGATGTACAAAATGATGCAATATCTAAACAAGAATCTGTCAATAGAAAGAACCATACATGCAGTGGAAAAACAATGTATATCTTCAATATATTTATAATTTAAGTACTTGTAAGGATAATAGATATTATAAGTTACTGAAGAAGATAAAAACGATCATCACAGTAGTCGGGTCAACATCACATACAAAATAGAGGATTTATCACAGGAAAAATGGACGGATACCCAAACAACATAATTATAATAATTTTGTACACTTTCGAAGTATACTTTCCAATACTTGTCCAAACTTATATTGAATACAAACATTTAACAACAGTCTAAGTGCCCTTCAGGAAGAGAGCGGCCCCACACTGTAGCCACAACCCTTGGTTGCCACCACATGGAAGATCCATACGGGTCACAATATGGTCTCTCTCACTGCTCGTATACACAGGAATGGAGATCACATCATCAAGGCCATACGGCTCTGGTGCCTCCTACAAAGAGAGTTTAGAAATGATCCAGTGAGTGTTCAGATTTTGACTCTACACTTCTGATATACACTATGTCATAGATAACAGACCAGAGAGAAAAATGCACTAAAAAAATAAAAGGTCCCTGAATGCATTTGTCAAAAGGATTGGGTTTTTTTCCAAGACAAAATTTACAAGATACGGAATATCATTACTATAAAGAGGCTAACTAGTAAATTTTAGGTAAATGAATGAAATCCAAAGCACTTACTTTTGGGATCCAGGCAACATGACAGGGTGGGATAGCGGACACACTGGGCGAATCTCTCTGGTTCTCTGAGAGGCGGGCTCCATCAAAAGTACAACCCTCCAGCTGAAGTCCTCCCACCTTCACCTGAGTCTTGGCTCCCTGCACCCCTCCTCTCCAACTCACACCAAATTTCAGACTGTCCATAGAACACCCTACCTCTCTAAAATGAGAAAATGAATGGTAACTTGAATCAAAATATTGATGTTTTCATTTTGTGGATCTACAAAGACTTTTAATTACAGATACATCCATTCAAGATCTTTTGCCAATGTTAAGGTAAATGGGATGTGTTAAACAAAGAGTATATATTACAGTACCTAGCTGTCTGCTGTCTTAGTGCATTCAGGAATGTGTCTGGATGGAAGAGTTCAGATAGGTCAAGCGTATCCCTCAACAAGGTTCCATGGTCAGCCTTCTCTACCCATGTTTGGATGGCAGTAGCTCGACTGACCAGTCCCCTAAGGTACTGCATTGGATCCTCTGGACCATCCCATTTAGCCTGCCAGTTCAGAGGGGTCTAAAAAACATTCAATAAAATGTCACCCATATGCAAAAGGTTATCTTGAAAGTTCACACTTTGAAAATTTCAAAGCATTCTTTATAAAACTTATATGAGAGCTGAGACATACTCTTAAAAGTGGAATGTTTTGTATTTTCTTTTTAATTTGAACCTTTTTTTTTTTCATGTTATTAATCACAATATGTACAGAAAGTAAGTAAATCACATTATAGTTCTACAACACATGTAGTTGATTTGCTCCATTTTTTGTACCTCCTGATTCAGAAGAGCTGCTGCTAGGTCCTGGACCTCTTTGGTGAGTAGCATGGTTCCTCTGATGATCTTGCTGAGTGATGCCAGTGACTGGTGGATACTCTGAACCAGTTTGATGGCGTTATACTGCTCCAGTTTAATGAAGGAGATAATGGGAGCCTCCTGTCCTGTTCTATCACTCGGAGGCTTGATTTTGGAATTAATTAACTGAGAACCCTACAATGAAAAAAAAAATTATGTTGATGTTAGTAGTGAAATAAATGCATCTGCAAAAATATTGAAAGGGGGGGGGGGGAGAGAGAGAGATGCAAATGACCTAGACTTATACCCTAAGTGAATACTTAAAGTATAAGTCTAGGTCATTTGCATACCCCCCCCCCCCCCCCCCCCCCCCCCCCCTTTATAAAGTGTATGTATTACATTTGAAAGTTCACTTACATATTACAGTGCCTCTCATCTAGTAATAACAGCAAAGGTTTATAACAGACAAAATACCAGTGATTGTTACTATACTGACATCAAAACTATTCCAACTCTGCCACAAGGGAATTAATTTAATTCATTGGTCTTTAAGTTTATAACAAAATGTTTATTATCATCAAAGTACAGTGTAGATGAAATTATGATAATTTTTTTTCCAAGCGCATTTTAATAACGTGATGTGAAGAGAAGTATGGATGGGGTAAAACTTACTTGATTAAGTTTTTTCCAAAGGTTAAGTGTTGGTCCCAGTTCTGTAGCCCAGATCTCTTTGTCAAACTTGCTGGCCTTGGCATCTGCCCTCTGTAGAACCTTAAGTTGACTTATGACCTGGTTACTTATAATTCTCTGCGCTGACCTCTCAATGTTCTCAGGCAAACCAAAGTATGAAGGTTTGTCAAATTCTGGGAGCTCTTCAATAGCCTCGATGTAATCCTGAAATGTCAGCAAATGATATTTTTCAAAGACCAACTCAAATACCTTGGCTGTGTGCAAGAATTTCCTGTGCAGTATTTTCAGAAAGTATAAAATTTTAGCAATATGCCCCATTTAATTACTTACAGTTATTGCAAACTAATATTTCATTCTAGAAAATAACACAGCCTACCCTAAAATTTGTAGATGTTGGTAATCTTAAGGGTCCTAGACGTTTATTTCTTCCCTGAGCCAACATACTGGCATCAAAAAACTGTCTGAGGTATGAAACCATGACCCGCACATCAAACGGATTATCCACCCTTCCACCATAGATCGCAGACTCGTACAGACCATGCACAAACTTCCATTCCTGGTCGCTTCCTGTGGAAAGAATATACAAAATATCAGATTATCAGTATTACGGTCATGAGGTAACAAGACTGACCAGCTACTATTTAATGTATGGTGAACTAAAACCAGAAAAAAACCTTTCTACATCAAAAGAAAAGCATGCTTGTCTATGTCATACCCCATATCTGTGCTGATGTGCTGATGAAGACCCGCTAGGGTCGTAAGCTAGTCTCGGAAATAAATTATAGTTGATCAAAAAGATGGTGTTATCTTTCCATATATATTTCTTCCTGACGTAAAAGAAGTGCCTAAGATGACATTTTCATTAACATACATGACAGTCTTCTAGAGACAAATAATACTAACCTGTTTTGATCAGCCTGTCAATTATATCTGCACCAGCTCTCAAATCAGACAGTGAAAATTCATAAAACTTTGTCCAACCCTATCAACAGAAATCCAGATGTTAGAAATGATTAACTGTAATGGTAATACTTCCTAAACTGGAAATCGCATTCATGTGGAACTAAAACCTGGGGATATGTGTATACTCAAAATTCACAAAAACTTTTAAAAATTCAACATGTGGACATCAAAATATGCAGCGAGATTAATCTTGTCCAAATGTCACAAAATCAGAGAGTTTGAGTAATCTACATACAGTTAGCAAGCCTGGTCTCCCTGTAGAACAGGGAGATAATTTACCTGAGGGATGTACATTCTCCTTTCTTGAACCACAGAGTGGAACCATGCCAAGGCAAAAAGAGCCTGGGCTCGTAAAACACTGCCGGATTTGCTGATGTACTCGGGGCTCCAGGACTCGTACGTTCTCATCAAGTTCCGCTTCACACCAGGGGGAGCCTAAACATATCAAGCAGACTCTACGTTTGAGATAAGTGAACAACAACTGAATCATTCTTCCATTGTTTTATCTATATGCTTGAATGATGGCATATGCTACCACTACTTTGAGAATCAAGAGTGAAAAAAAAAATAAAAATTAAATATGTTTTCCGGGATCCACATTCACTTTAAGAAATTGAGAGTAAATTTTCTTACTTATATATATATATTTAAAAAAAAAAACAAGACTGTGACCAAAGTGTGAGCCATTGAGAGTTGCCTGTTTATGCTATAGTGTATGACGTTTTTAGTGTATGACATTTTTAGTTATCTTGGCATACAATACAACGTGCAAAATTTCATACAAATTTGAATACAGTAACTTAAAAGTAAATTTTAAGTAAAATCAACCAGACCTCGTATGTTATTTTCAAGCTGCTCTGTAGAAGAATTGTGGGGAATTTAGGATGGACTTCAGCAGTCATCCACAGTCTGAAATCCTCGTGTGGCTTCAGTGTATTGATTTCCTGAAATAAAGGTCTTCAATGGAGAGAATTCAAAAACTTCAATGAAAGTACTACAGAAAGTGGGAGTGAATAATGCTCTCTTTTTGATTTTTAAATTATTATCATATAAAAGAAAATGTACAACCTATCCACTTGCACAATAAAAACACTTAATTACTTTCTCCAATTGTGGCAGCCAGGCTGTAACAAGATGGAGGTTCTTCAGACACAGCCATTCTCCATTCTGAGCACACTCCCTCAACAGCTGCATTGCTATGTCAGACTGACCTTGGCCCATAGCAACCTGTCAAAATCATTTTTGAATAATAAAAACTCCACAAGAGAAGGTAAACTCATCCAGATTGATAACATGATACAAAGTAATTTACTAGACTGCTAAATAAGGTGACACGTTTTGTAGAGCTTTGATTTCCATAATTTGAGTAGTAACACACCTGGTGATATTTGTCGCCCCCCTATGTTTGTAGTAGTAACACACCTGGGGAGGATGGTCGATACGTGAGTACAGTCGCCCCCCAGCCGATTACCCCTATTGTTTGAGTAGCCACTAGACAACACCTAAGTGTGATATATTCTGATCGACCCTCCAAACCTAATTGGGTTTGTAAAGAACAGCACAAACAGAGACCTAAATGAATCACATCGGCCCAGTGATAAAAGGTAATGACACACATATGTGATATTTGTCGCACCTATACATATGGTATCTCTCCTCTCGTGAGGCGTAGCGTAAAATAATATAT
>CAJDSM010012752.1:20295-35098 GCA_903981925.1 Ostrea lurida | reverse complement strand
ACATACTTTATCTATAGGAATAAAAATCAAAAAAATTATTGCAAAAAATTAAGTAAAGTTAATTGCGTAAATGCTTACCCTCCTCACACTGGCAGAAATAGCGGATCTTGTAATCTGAGCAGGTAACAGGATAATTGTCAGCATTCACACAAGAAAAGCCTTTCTCCAGGTTACAGGTAGCCACTTCGCCGGAGCTGTAGTGCGGAATTCCATCAGACGTCATGCACTCCAGCCTGGTGACATTTCCACCTTTGCAGAAATTGCTCAGCTCCTCCGAAGTCATTTTTTCAAAGTCACCCGTTCCCAATTCCGGTTTGTCCCGGTTTAGGTATGGTGACCAGTGGCTGCTCGTACATCTCTTGAGAACCGGCATTCCGAAAANTGTTCCCAACTCCGGTTTGTCCCGGTTCAGGTATGGTGACCAGTGGCTGCTGGTACATCTCTTGAGAACCGGCATTCCGAAAATGTCCGTCTCTGGTTTCAGCGTGGGAATGGACTGGGTTGCTGGTAAGGGCACCATTTGTGTGTGTCCAAATTCATCTGTATAAGGCTTTCCATACTCATCTGTCCTTGGTACCAAGATGGGTCTTCCGAATTTGTCTGTCATTGGTTCAGGGGTAGGTGTTCCTTGGTATCCTGGTAGAGGCACCAGTTCCGTTTTTCCAAACTTGTTGGTGTATGGACGTCCGTATTCATCAGTTCTTGGCACAAATATTGGGTTACCAAACTTATCTGTCTGTGGTGAAGGTGTTGGCTTGCCTTGTTCGTATGGAAGTGGCACCAAGACTGTATTACCGTGCTCATCTGTGTATGGTTGTCCGTATTCATCCGTCCTGGGAACAAGTATGGGATTACCAAACTTGTCTGTCTGAGGGGAAGGAGTCGGTGGTTGGTGCTCAATTGGCAATGGTACCATGATGGTATGGCCCTGATCGTCCGTCATTGGCTTTCCATAGGAGTCTGTTTTGGGCACCAAGATGGGATTACCATGTTCGTCCGTCTGGGGAGCCAGTGTGGGGACTCCCTGTGTCTCACGCAGTGGTACCATTATGGTACTGCCACTCTCATCAGTCATGGGTTTATTGTAAGAGTCAGTCTTTGGCACTAAGACAACCTTGCCAGAGGAATCAGTGACTGGTTTAGGAGTTGGGGAGCTCTGTGTGTATGGCACTGGTATCATGGTGGTTCTCCCTTGTTCGTCTGTTATTGGTTTACCATAGGAGTCCGTCTTTGGTACTAAGATTGGATTTCCATTTTCATCTGTCTGTGGCGCTGGGGTAGGGTTTCCTTGAACATCAGGAATGGGAACTAAGACTGTATTACCATGTTCATCTGTGTAAGGCTGTCCATATTCATCTGTCCTGGGCACCAGGATTGGATTGCCATATTTGTCTGTTTTGGGGGCTGGGGTTGGCAGGTCTTGTTTTGCTGGTTTGGGAACCATGATGGTATTGCCATTTGTATCTGTCATTGGATGACCGTAAGAATCCGTCTTTGGCACCATGATGGGTACTCCAAATTCATCGGTCAATGGAGCAGGTGTTGGTGAAGTCTGGCTGTATGGTTTGGGTACCAGAATAGTGTGGCCTTGATCGTCTGTCATTGGTTTGCCATACGAATCCGTCTTCGGCACAAGAATGGGGTTCCCGAACCTGTCTGTTTCAGGGACTGGTGTTGGTGTTTGATGCTTCACCGGAGCTGGCACTGTCACCATAATTGTGTGTCCTTGATCGTCCGTCATTGGTTTGCCATACGAGTCAGTTTTTGGAACTAAGATTGGATTTCCCTGGGCATCAGTAAGTGGTGCCGGTGTGGGTGACTGGTGGTTGTATGGTAGAGGAACCATCTCAGTCTGTCCATTCTTGTCTGTATATGGCCTGCCATACTCATCAGTTCTTGGGACAAGAATAGGATTTCCAAATTCATCTGTTTGTGGTGATGGTGTTGGTTTGCCTGTGTTGTACTGTAATGGCACCAGAACAGTATGGTGATCACTGTCAGTATACGGTCTGCCGTATTCATCGGTCTTAGGTACAAGGATGGGGTTTCCAAACTTGTCTGTCTGTGGTGACGGTGTTGGCAATCCCTGCGTTTCTCTCAGAGGAACCATGATCGTGTGGCCATTCTCATCTGTCATGGGTTTGCCATACGAGTCCGTCTTTGGCACCAAGATGGGGTTTCCATGTTCGTCTGTTTTGGGGGCTGCTGTTGGTTGTCCTTGAGTGGCTGGTAATGGAACCATTATAGTGTGGCCATTCTCATCCGTCATCGGCTTGCCATATGAATCGGTCTTAGGTACCAAGATAGGATTTCCATGTTCGTCTGTCTGTGGGGCTGGTGTTGGGGTACCCTGATGATATGGTACAGGCACCATCACTGTGTTTCCATTTGCATCTGTGTATGGCTTGCCATATTCATCCGTCTTGGGGACAAGTATTGGATTTCCGAATTCATCCGTCTTTGGCACAGCAGTTGGTTTGTCTTGCCCTGCTGGGACAGGCACCCACTGTGTGTGTCCAAATTTGTCTGTATACGGTTTACCATATTCATCAGTCCTTGGCATCAGTATAGGATTACCATATTTGTCTGTTTTGGGAGCAGGAGTGGGCAGGCCTTGTTTTTCTGGCAGTGGCACCATTTGTGTGTTTCCAAATTCATCAGTAAATGGTCGTCCATATTCATCTGTTCTTGGCACAAGAATGGGATTTCCAAATCTATCTGTTTGTGGTTTTGGAGTGGGGACGCCCTGTGTTTCTGGAAGTGGCACCATTTGTGTCTTTCCAAACCTGTCCGTGTATGGTTTTCCATATTCATCGGTGCGTGGAACCAGAATGGGATTTCCGAATGCATCCGTCTGTGGTTTGGGTGTTGGTACACCATGGGTTTCATAAAGTGGCACCATTTCAGTATTTCCAAATCTATCTGTGTATGGCTTACCATATTCATCAGTTCTTGGTACGAGGATCGGGTTACCAAACTCGTCTGTCTGTGGTGAAGGAGTTGGCAATCCTTGTGTTTCTGGTAGAGGAACCATTTGGGTACTTCCAAATTCATCTGTGAATGGCCTTCCATACTCATCTGTTCTTGGTACCAAAATTGGATTTCCAAACTTATCTGTCTGTGGGGACACCACAGGAGTGCTGTGTGGAACGGGTAGGGGCACCATTATAGTTTTACCATTCTCATCAGTCATTGGTTTACCATAGGAGTCTGTTTTTGGAACCATGATAGGGTTTCCAAATTCATCGGTTTGCGGTGCGGGAGTTGGATTTCCTTGAGTGGCTGGTTTTGGCACCAAGATTGTGTGTCCTTGAGCATCGGTCATTGGTTTTCCATAAGAATCTGTCTTAGGCACCAAAATAGGGTTACCAAATCGGTCCGTTTCTGGGATAGGCATAGGCGTGCTTTGATCAAAAGGAAGAGGAACCAATATCGTGTTTCCAAATTTATCTGTCATAGGTTTGCCATACGAGTCTGTCCTGGGTACAAGGATGGGGTTTCCAAACTTGTCTGTTTGTGGTGATGGTGTTGGCAATCCCTGCGTTTCTCGAAGAGGAACCATGATAGTGTGGCCATTCTCATCTGTCATGGGTTTGCCATATGAATCCGTCTTTGGCACCAAGATGGGGTTTCCATGTTCGTCTGTTTTGGGGGCTGCTGTTGGTTGTCCTTGAGTGGCTGGTAAGGGAACCATTATAGTGTGGCCATTCTCATCCGTCATTGGCTTGCCATACGAGTCCGTCTTTGGCACCAAGATGGGATTTCCATGTTCGTCTGTCTGTGGGGCTGGTGTTGGGGTACCCTGTGTATATTGCAGTGGTACCATTATGGTGTGTCCAAGTTCATCTGTCATGGGTTTGCCATACGAGTCTGTCTTTGGCACCAAGATTGGACGACCTTGAGCGTCTGTGACAGGAGCCGGAGTGGGGGAACTTTGAACATAGGGCACCGGCACCATGACTGTGTTTCCCTTCTCATCTGTATACGGCTTTCCATATTCATCAGTCTTTGGTACCAGGATGGGATTTCCAAACTCGTCTGTCTGTGGTGCTGGGGTGGGCTTACCATGAGTGTACTCCAGGGGAACAAGGACCGTACTGCCCTGCTTGTCCGTGTAGGGTCGGCCATATTCATCCGTCCTGGGCACCAGAATTGGGTTTCCGTGTTCGTCTGTCTGAGGCACGGCTGGCGGACTCTGGTGTTTTGCTGGAAGTGGTACCATGATGGTTCTGCCCTGGTCGTCAGTCATAGGCTTGCCATAGGAGTCAGTTTTTGGGATCATGATTGGGTTTCCAAACTCATCAGTCTGGGGAACTGCAGTTGGTTTGTACTGCTCATACGGCACTGGTACCAATATGGTGTGTCCCTGATCATCTGTCATAGGTTTGCCATACGAATCAGTCTTGGGTACCAGAATAGGATTACCGTGCTCGTCGGTGGCAGGAGCTGGCGTTGGAGAGCTCTGTTTGTATGGTAGCGGCACCATGACTGTGTTACCGTGTTCATCAGTGTACGGTTTTCCATACTCATCCGTCTTGGGTACAAGTATCGGGTTTCCAAATTTATCCGTTTGTGGTGACGGTGTGGGTTTGCCTTGTACGTACGGTAGAGGTACCATCTCGGTGTTTCCCTGCTCATCTGTGTATGGTCTACCGTACTCATCAGTCCTTGGGACGAGTATGGGGTTACCCTGAGCGTCGGTTTGAGGGGAGGGAGTGGGATGGCCCTGAGTGTAGGGCAGTGGTACCATCACTGTGTTTCCGTGCTCGTCCGTGTACGGTTTACCATATTCATCGGTTTTGGGAACCAGAATTGGATTTCCGTACTTGTCCGTCTGTGGAGATGGAGTTGGTGGACCGTGAGTGACTGGTAGAGGAACCATTATAGTTTTACCATTCTCGTCAGTCATCGGTTTCCCATACGAGTCTGTTTTCGGCACCAAGATTGGGTTTCCGTGTTCGTCTGTTTGTGGGGCTGCAGTAGGTGTCCCCTGGTATTCTGGTAGTGGTACCATTATTGTGTTGCCTTGGTCGTCCGTCATTGGATGACCATAACTATCAGTCTTTGGAACAAGTATTGGGTTTCCATGTTCGTCTGTTTGCGGGGCAGGAGTGGGGGTATTCTGGTTGTATGGTATTGGAACCATTTCAGTTTCTCCATATTGGTTGGTGTAAGGTTTACCATACTCATCAGTCCTTGGAACCAGAACAGGGTTACCGAACTTGTCAGTGACAGGCACCGGTGCTGGTTTAGTCTGGGTTACTGCCGGTAATAGCACCAGAACTGTGTGTCCCTCGACATCTGTAAAT
The DNA here is from genome assembly GCA_903981925.1 of Ostrea lurida. Taxonomy (NCBI): domain Eukaryota; kingdom Metazoa; phylum Mollusca; class Bivalvia; order Ostreida; family Ostreidae; genus Ostrea; species Ostrea lurida. Next base: position 29,789 of record CAJDSM010012752.1, on the reverse strand, counting down.
GGCTTGCCATATTCGTCCGTCTTGGNCCCTGGGTTACTTCCGGTAAAGGCACCAGAACTGTGTGTCCCTCGACATCCGTAAATGGCTTGCCATATTCGTCCGTCTTGGGAACCAAGATCGGGTTTCCAAACTTGTCCGTTTGCGGTGATGGTGTTGGGGGACCTTGGGTAACAGGCACTGGCACCATTATCGTGTTCCCATTTACGTCCGTCATCGGTTTGCCATAGGAGTCTGTCTTAGGGACCAAGATTGGAAGTCCATTTTTATCCGTCTGCGGTTCAGGTGTTGGCAAGCCTTGCGTCACAGGCACTGGGACCATGATGGTGTGTCCGTTCTCGTCAGTCATGGGTCGACCGTACGAGTCTGTCTTTGGAACCATGATGGGTCTCCCTTGAGAGTCGGTAGCCGGTGCCGGGGTGGGGGTGACATGCACGTAACCTATGGGTACCAGCTCCGTGCGGCCATTCTCGTCTGTGTAGGGATGGTGATATGAGTCCGTCCTGGGCACCAAGATCGGATTTCCAAATTTGTCTGTCACAGGAACGTAGAGGTCTGTAGGTTTGGCTGCTGCAAAAATAAAAAAAGTCTTGCTTTCATATTGTATTGTCATGCCTTTCCTGCCTGGAGTACAATTCTCAGTTACTGAATTTTATTGCCACTTTCATCACCGTAACTTACTTAAATTTAATTTGTCACATATGGTACATACTGTAAAGGGGGAAAAGTTTTATTTTCACTATACTAATTACTAACTGACACACGTCTGATGACACGTACTAATGACTTACTGACACCGTCTTATGACGTACTAATTTTACTTGACACATGTCTGATGCACGTACTAATGATTACTGACACACATCTGATGACGTACTAATTACTTCTGACAACGTCTGATGACACGTACTAATTACTACTGACACACGTCTATTGACACGTACTAATTACTTAATGACACACGTCTGATGACACGTACTAATTACTTACTGACACAGTCTGATGACACACATACTAATTACTATGACACACGTCTGATGAACGTACAATTACTTACTGACACACGTCTGATGACACGTACTAATATTACTTATTGACACACGTCTGATGACACACGTACTAAATTACTTACTGACACACGTCTGATGACACACGTACTAATGACTTACTGACACACGTCTGATGACACGTACTAATTATTACTGAACACGTCTGATGACACAGCATACTAATTACTACTGACACACGTCTGATGACATGTACTAATGACTTACCTGACAATCGTCTGATGAACATACTAATTACTACTGACATCCCGTCTGATGACATGTACTAATGACTAACTGAACACCGTCTGATTGACATGTACTAATTACTTACTGACACACGTCTGATGACATGTACTATGAACTTACTGACACACGTCTGATGACACGTACTAATTACTTCTGACACACGTCTGATGACAGTACTAATTACTTACTGACACACGTCTGATGACAATGTACTAATTAACTTACTGACACACGTTGATGACACGTATAATACTTTACTGACACACGCTGATGACACGTACTAATCTTATGACAACACGTCTGATGACATGTACTATGTTACTGAACACGTCTGTGACACGTACTAATTACTTACTGACACGTCGGATGACACGTACTAATTCTTACTGAACACGTCTGATGACACGTACTAATACTTCACTGACAACACCGTCTGATGACACGTATAATTACTTACTGACACAGGTCTGATGACTGTACTATGACTTACTGACACCGTCTGATGACACGTACTAATTACTTACTGACACCGTCTGATGACACGTACAATTATTAATGACACACGTCTGATGACTGTACTAAGACTAACTGACACACGTCTGATGACTACGTATAATTACTTACTGAACACGTCTGATGAACACGTACTAATACTTACTGACACACGTCTGATGAACACGTACTAATTACTACTGACACACTCTGATGACATACTATCTATGACATCTGATGAATGTACTAATTACTTACTGACACACGTCTGATGACATGTACTAATTGACTTTTTGAACACGTCTGATGACATGTACTATATGACTAACTGACACACGTCTGATGACACACGTACTAATTACTTCTGACACACGTCTGATTGACACACGTACTAATTACTTACTGAACACGTCTGATGACACAACGTACTGAATGATTACTGACACACGTCTGATGAACACGTCTGATGACACACGTACTAATTACTTACTGACACACGTCTGATGACATGTACTAATGACTTTACTGAACACACGTCTGATGACACACGTACTAATTACTTACTGACAACGTCTGATGACACACGTACTAATGACTTACTGACACACGTCTGATGACAGTACTAAGTTATTACTGACAACGTTGATGACATGTATAATTACTTACTGACACACGTCTGATGACATGTACTAATGACTTACTGACACACGTCTGATGACAGTACTAATTACTGACAACGTCTGATGACACATACTAATTACTTACTGAACACACGTCTGATGACACACGTACTAATTACTTACTGACACACGTCTGATGACACGTACTAATTCTAACTGACACACGTCTGATGACACATGTACTAATTACTTACTGACACACGTCTGAATGAACACACGTACGTACTACACATTTAATTACTGACACACGTCTGATGACACATGTACTAATTACTTACTGACACACGTCTGATGACACAGTACTAATACTTACTGACACACGTCTGATGACATGTACTAATGACTTACTGACACACGTCTGATGACAATGTACTAATGACTTACTGACACACGTCTGAATGACATCGTAACTAATAACTTACTGACACACGTTGATGAAACGTACAATTACTTACTGACACACGTCTGATGACAATGTACTATATTACTTACTGACACACGTCTGATGAATGTACTAATTGACTTACTGACACACGTTCTGATGACATACTAATACTTTACTGACACACGTCTGATGAGTACTAATTACTTACTGACACACGTACTAATGACTACTGACACACGTACTATATTACTTTTACTGACACACGTCTGATACATACTAATTACTTACTGACACAATCTGATGACATGTACTAATACTTACTGCACACGTTGATGACAATGTACTAATTACTTACTGACACACGTCTGATGAATGTACTAATTACTTACTGACAACGTCTGTTGAATGTACATGACTTACTGACAACGTCTGATGACACGTCTGATGAACATGTCTAATTACTTACTGACACACGTCTGATGACACGTACTAATGCTTACTGAACACATCTGAGACATACTAATTACTGACACACGTCGTGACACTACTAATTATACTGACACACGTCTGATGACACAGTACTATCTACTACTGACACATGTTCTGATGACACACGTACAAATTACTTACTGACACACGTCTGATGACACGTACTAATTACTAACTGAACACACGTCTGATGACACACATAGTACTACATACATTACTGACACACGTCTGATGACACCAGGTACTAATTACTTACTGACACCGTCTGATGACACATGTACTAATTTACTGACACACGTTCTGATGACCATGTACTAATGACTTACTGAAAACGTTGATGACATGTACTAATGACTTACTGACACACGTCTGATGACACACATACTAATTACTTACTGCACACGTCTGAGACTGTATACATGACTTACTGACATGTCTGATGCACACACTACTAATTACTTACTGACACCGTCTGATGACATTACTAATTACTTCATGACACACGTCTGATGACATTACTGAATTACTTTACTGACACACTCTGATGACATGTACTAATGACTTTACTGACCACGTCTGATGAGATAATATAGACGAACACTACTAATTACTTACTGACACCTACTAATTACTTATGACAACACGTGCTGATGACATGTACTAATTACTTTACTGACACACGTCTGATTGACAACGTACTAATTACTTACTGACACACGTCTGATGAAGTACAATACTACTGACACAGTCTGTTGATGACATGTATGACATGACTTACTGACACACGTTGATGACACATGTCTAAATTACTTACTGACATAACTCTGATGACACACGTTGATGACACATGTACTAATTACTTCTGACACACGTCTGATACACGTACTAATGACTTTACTGACACATGTCTGATGACACACTGTACTACATGAACTACTTGAATCATCTATGCATGTACTAATTACTTACTGACACACGTCTGATTGACTTACTGACACACAGTCTGATGACATGTACTAATGACTTACTGACACGTCTTGATGACACAGTACTAATTACTTACTGACACACGTCTGGATGACACGTACTAATTACTTACTGACAACGTCTGATGACCACGTCTAATGACTTACTGACACACGTCTGATGACACGTACTAATTACTTATCGACAACGTCTGATGACTTACTAATACTTACATGACAATGTCTGAATGAACATCTCTATACTGACACACGTCTGATGACACATACTATTACTTACTGACACACGTTGATGACAGTACTAATGCTTATGACACATGTCTATGACACACGTTATCTAATTACTACTGACACACGTACTAATGACTTCGACACACGTTGATGACACACTACAATACTTACTTGACACACGTCTGATGACACACGTACTAATTACTTACTGACACAGTCTGATGACATTGTACTAATTACTTACTGACAACGTCTGATGACATGTACTATACTTACTGACACGTCTGCATGACATGTACTAATTGACTTACTACACACGTCTGATGACATGTACTAATTACTTACTGACACACGTCTGATGACATTCTAATTACTGTACTGACACAGTCTGATACATCACTAATATACTTACTGACACACGTCTATGACATACTATAGTACTACTAAATTCAGACTGTACTATGAAACACACAGTTGTTGACACCTGTACTAATACTTACTGACACACGTCTGATGAATGTATAATTACTTACTGAACACGTCTGATGAACGTACTAATTACTTACTGACACACGTTGATGACAACGTACTAATTACTTAACTGACACACGTCTGATACATGTACTATTATTACTGACACACGTCTGATGACATGTACTAATGACTTACTGACACACGTCGATGACACACGTACTATATTATGACACAGTTATGACATTCTATGACTTACTGACACATGCTGATGACACACGTACTAAGTTACTTACTGACACCGTCTGATGAACATACTAATTACTTACTGACACACGTCTGATGACCGTATAAATACTACTGACACAGTTGATGACACACGTACTAATTACTTACTGACACGTCTGATGACACATGTATAATTACTCTATACTGAACAGCGTCTGATGACACATGTACTAATGACTTACTGACACACTCTGATGACACATGTACTAATACTTACTGACACTCTGATGATTACTATGACTTACTGACACACGTCTGATGACATTATATGACTTACTGACACACGTCTGATGACATGTACTAATGACTTACTGACACGCTATGACACGTCTATTACTTACGACACACGTTATACATTATAATTACTTACTGACACAGTCTTGATGACACACACGTATCTAATCATGTAGTCCTGGCACTGTACAGGGAAGTTGTCGCTGTTCAGACAGAGCGAGCCGATGTCTTTGTCACACACCATCTTGTCGCCCGTGCTGTAGCTCGGAATCAGACCGTCCACGGCCACGCATTCCACTCGCTTGATGTACGATCCCAGCTCCGGGGGACAGAACCTTGAGAACGAAATGTCTCTCGTTAATGAATAAAATTGTTTGAAATTCCCAGATATTTACGATAAATATTCTCTATCTAATTGTTTGTGAAAGAAGATAAATATTTAATTAAATTCTGACTTGAAACAATACTATAACTCCACTTTCAACAAATCTTCTACCCCATTCCTCATACCTTTGCTAGTCCCACCGCCCTATTCCCCTACATATCTTGCTAGTCCACCCTATTCCTACATACCTACTTTGCTAGTCCCACCCCTATTCCTACATATCTTGCCTAGTTCCACCTCCTCTTCTTCCATATCCACTACTAGCCAATTCTCGCGCTGCATGCGCCCTCTTTTCACACGTCCCTACATATGCTTGTGCTCTGTTGATCCACGGAGACACCTTCTCTTTTTCCACGCATGGTGTGGTGCTTGGTGGTGTGGTGGTGGTAGACTGGGTGGTGCCGGTGGTGGTGCTAGTGGTGGTGGAGGTGGTACTGGAGGTGGTGCTTGTCGTGGTAGTTGTTTCTAACATATCAAATGATCATGTTAATTTTCATGCTTCTGTTACATCAATATATGTCAATTTATATCATGTTTGAACTGTGTATTCTCTGACTCAAGATCTCTTGTCAAAACAAAAACAAACAAACAAACAAACAAACAAACAAAAATTACGATCCTGACAAATAGTTTTGCATGAGTGAATAGATATTAAAAATTCAGACCAATGAAAGTTTTCATTTGAATTATATTTCAAAAAATTAGATAAGTGCATGATCTCTACATTGATCACTCTCAAACTCCAATGATATATTTACCATTACATATGACTTGGCACTGGTATCGAATCTTATAGTCTCGGCACATATCTCCAAAGTTCATGCTATTGTCACAACTAAAACCGTCCGTGACGTCACAAGAGACGATCTGGGTAGTGTCGTACCACGGCTGTCCGTCTACCGTTGCACATTCTACACCGTTAATGATCCCATCAGGACAGAAGGTCTTTTTCTGGCTAGTGGTCATCTTCTCAAACTCTCCAACGCTGGTGCTGCCCGGGGTCTGATTATTGATCCAGGGTGACCAGAACGTTTTGTTCTGACATGGCTCTTTGGTGGGAGGTACCGTCGACTCTGTTGAGGGCGTTTCCTTGCTGGGGTTGGGTGTCGTTACTGGCTGTGAAGGACCTGTCGTGGCTGAGGGTCAAAGTGAAATATACAAATAAATTGGCCCTTTATTAAAATGATAAAGAATCAGAATGTTACACACAATTCTTTCTTGTTGATACAGTCAGCAAGATTTGTGAGAGCAAATAAATTTACCTAAAGTTGGGGGGGGGGGAAATATATTGCCTAGTTATGATATCCACTTTTTGGGAATATTTTGTAAATGATAAAGATATAGAATGTTACAAACGATTATTTCTTGTTGATACAGTTCAGAAGACTTATATATCACACATTCTTGAAGTACTAATCAAACTTTTCCCTGAAAAATCAATCGATAACAAGATTCTTACCTGGACACTCGTTACAGAAGACGCGGATTTCGTAATCCTGGCACTGTCCACCTGTCTGTACTCGGTTGAAGCAGACCAAACCTTGCTGCGACCCAAGGTCACATTTCACATCCACGTCTCCTGCTTCCTCCCAGGATTTTTTGGTTCCCACGACACGACACTCGATAGCCTTCATATCCGTCGTGTTACAAGATCGTACCAGCGAATTCAGGTGCATGATGGTCTCGTAATCCCCGGTGGTGTCGGGAGTGTTGGTGTTGACCCAGGGTGTCCAGTACATGCAGGATGTAGGGCCAGGGCCGCGAGTTGTGGATGAGGCTGGGGGGACAGAGACCAGGGGGGATGGAGTCAGTTGTTTACAGCCGACCAGCTCAAACCTCAGGCCAATCGCCTCAAACCATTTCAGAGGAACAATTCTACAAGTTGTTTGAAAGAACGATGATGACATGTTGAATCAATGATAAAAATAAAAAGTCTACATTACACGACAAACAACAAAAAAAGTGTTACTATGCTGATTTTTTGAACTTTACAATGCTTCTCCGTTGTTTACACCAGAAATCTAGGGAGTGAAATGATGCATCCGATGCCGCCGAATTCCGATACAGTGGTCCTCGATTCAATGTTCCATTATTTTTGATGTTGTTCAGTTTAATACAGTGGTTCTCTAAAATATATATCACATATTGTTTTTTAATAACAACAGTTACTGATTGTGCACGTGGAATTGAAAATTGGCCCAATCACATGTACGAGTCGACTTCTGCATGTATCAAAATGGACCACAGTCAAATTGAAAAAATGACACCTCCAACACATAGATCTTGGGTATGAAGACATTTCGGCTATAACAAGTGATAAGATGGTTTACACATGTCTAATAAGTTACAAAGAGCGTTGCCGTAAAATGGGAAAGTACTCAAAATCTTGCAATCTCAAGACTAATAAGAATTGGTACATGTACTGTGTCGAATCGAGACAAAAGTATCGAAATATCAGAAGTACTGCATTGTTTCAACATACAGGAACGAGAGAAAAAAGCTTCATTTTGAGAGACGAAAAACTTTCCAACACGTTAAATGCTGATTTTTTTGGGTCTGTGACGAAAACTTCCAACTGTTATAACGTGAATTTTTTGGGTTGTTGCTCGGAGTTCTCCACCTGGATGTATCGGGCGAACAAACTTTCTGTTGAAGACATTGGTCACTGGGTTGTGATTGTCTATTACCGTTGAAGTTCTGCGTGTGTTTGTCTGTTGGGCCGGAGTTACTGGTCTGGAGAACGATTTTCCGTCTGTGCTGTAGTAAAACTGGAATTCCGTACCCAGTACGGAAGGTCTGATCGTCCCTCGCGTGACCACTCCGTAAACCTCTTCATTTGAAAGTAGGTTCAACTTGGATCCACTGGTCGATGTTGTTTACACTGCAAAAAAATTCACCTTGAACTTCTCAGCACAAAATTAAAAATGATCCTTGTTATTGGTAATTAATTATATTTATCAAAAAATCATCGTCTGCAAATGAAAATTGATATTTACAGTGAAGACAAATCAAAGATGCAATGATGCAACTTCATGTTCATCATCAGAACCTACAGGTTTTCTTTCCTCTATACTGCATTGCCAATTACACTGTTGAATGCAGTGTAACGAAGAGAAAACCCGCGGGTTCTGACGATGCTTCATAATTTCACCAAATGTCTAATGAACAAAAAGAGAAACTTTCTTTAACCGTGAACAGTGGAAACTTAGGCTTTGTGATGGTTGACTGAGCAACAACACAAAATCATGTGACCAATGAAGTACATGCAGGCAAAAAATAAAATGTATCTGCGACAGAAGACACTACAATAAATTGAGTGAAAATCAACGGAATTGTACTACATCACATACTGTAACAGATAAATTGTTATAATTGCAGGTCATTGTCAAACACTTTTAACAGCCATCAAATATTTTTTGAACTCTGACCTCGGGGTCCAGCCTCCGGTATAGAGTCCATCTCTGTGGCTGTACAATCGGCCGCGCTCCGGTCCATGGAATCCGTCCAAAATGCTGGACGCCTTAAACTGAGCATTGGAGACGATCAGTCCATTAGATAAGCCCA
>CAJDSM010012747.1:68-10629 GCA_903981925.1 Ostrea lurida | reverse complement strand
CCCCAAAACGACCTGCAAGGCAGCAGGACATTTGCACATGGCTGGAAGACTAGTGGAGGGCGGGGACTTCCAGCCACCCGTGCAGATCGAAGACCTTCCCATTGTCCCTAAACATTGGAAATGAATATTTAGGTCCTCAGTTAAATATGGCATGCCCTGCAAAAGACGGACAATGCCTGTGATTACTTTATTCAATGCTTTAGATCCACTCCTTTCACTTTAGGAAGAACTGAGAAGAATTAATTTTTCATTCTTTACATACTAATGACCATTCAAACATCGATATTAGGCGCATTCCAAATGTGTAAATATTTTATGTAATTGATGTTTGTATAATTTTACTCCAAGGACATCTCGCGTCAATATGATAAAGAAGAAAGCATTCATGTAGAATATTACAAAGCATGGTTAGCTTAAAATCAATGTTGTCTTTTCAGAAAAAGCAAGACGCTCACGTAATACCATGATCAGTGGAAAAATATTGCTAACTTGTCAATATTTTTTTATTCCAGAAATCTCGTATTAATAAATTGGATGATTGTCATGAAAATGTAAAAATAAAAATAGCTTTTAATATAGTTTATGGTGTGATGTTAAATGGTGATTGATGTCTCGTTAACACGACGCTCAATAGGACAGCAATAACGAGTGCAGATAACCGTACAACTATTCATTCTAAATGTTTTGTTTCGAGCTACGTGTTACGTGCGTGCAGGCACTTGTGCGTGGATGTAAGTTAAATATACATGTACATTTTTAAATGCATACAATATTTTTGTTCACCAATATTGGATTCTGTGGTGAATACATGTTTATAAATGGTATGAATTCAAAGATCACAACAAAATAAATACATGTACNGCATGTTTATAAATGATATAAAATCAAAGATCACAACAAAATAAATACATGTACATGTAGTATTACGTGAAATAGGTTGTACTGTTGGTTTTTTGGTTTTTTTTTATACAAGTTGTATATGGTTATGCAGCACCATGCTGATGATTTATCATTAATGATATCGTNACTGTAGTATTACGTGAAATAGGTTGTACTGTTAGTTTTTTTTAATACAAGTTGTATATGGTTATGCAGCATCATGCTGATGATTTATCATTAATGATATCGTTCCTTCTAATTACATCTAATAATAATAATTGTAATGCACCCTCCTTATCAAAAACTTCATGAATGAAAATATCGTCGAATTTTTTATCCTTGATTTGACCCAAAAAATGCAAATAAAAGTTGATCGTGTATCTTCCTATCCCTGTTCGTTATGTTCAGTTGTTTATGTATACATGACTAGAAAGCCTCGACTCGTGTTAATCAGACTAAGATCAGATTTCAGGGGGGTAAGAGGCAGGACCATTGTCACAAAATCTGGTTAACCCGCACCGCAAATCTAGTAAACTGAGAAGTACATCGATCAAAAGCTATGTAATGAAATTATTGAGGGAATTCCAAACAAAGTCAGATTTAATGTTATTAAAACTCCGCTTTTCTCATATATTATCATGTGAAGGTTATCGAATTAATGAATATTTTAACCATTAGGATGAATGGTAATATTGAGTCGCACTATCAATCAACAAGGATATAAATGGAGTGTTAAAAGCCGAATGTCACGGTGGATGGAAGGGTTTCATACTGTTTCAAAATGTATTGGAGATAAAAAGTCGTTTTCTACGATTGCATCCAAAAACTGTTAAGCTTGCATGAAATGTTCGGTAATAAATGACTAAATTCAATTAAGGTGCTCATGGTGCACGTCTTTTTTCTCCCATTAAAAGAAAACATCAGAGACCTTTGATCGTCTTTGTTATTGTATTATTTTGTATACGTCCCTTTCTAAATAGTTAAAGTTGCTTGGTTTTGATTTCCAATATCGACCAATTCTTCTACATCTCTATGGTATGTAATCCTTGTGATATTGTATTCATTTCCATTTTCTTCTCTTTAAGACACGCGCTGGACCATAAAAGCCTCTGATCTGAATTTAATCTCTGAATTTCTTATATTAACGCTTGGGGGAAAGAAGATGAAAACAAAACTGATAGAATGTTCGTAAGCCTTGTATTCTCAACAAAGTTTTCTTTGATATTTGTAATGGCTAACTCGATTGCTTATCTGGGTGATCATGCAAAATTGCCACGTTATTATCATATTGTATGAAACTCATATGCAGAAATCTTGTTGACATGCTCTTTGTAGTGTGGTACACTTGACTGAGGCTGATGTTTCATATCAGTTGGGGGGAGGGGGGATAATGACTTTAAAGTCATTGTCCGTCAGAAAAAAGTATATGCAGTAAGAGGATTACAATTTCTTCCGTTTGCGAAGGGTGTATTTTAGACATGTATTTCAAATTACGTGATATACATATGTTTATTATTGACATAAATTTCAGAAAAACAAAAACAATAAAAACTTATTTTTCCTATTTTTTGCATGTTATAGTGCACAATTATTGTATTACATCCTAAATGGGTACATAACTGTGGTTTGGGGGGGTGTATTTTTGCTTTTTGTTATTATTTGGGGGAGGGGTCTTTTTTGTCTGTTTTGTTTTTGTTTTTTTGTTTTTTGGTGGGGGGGGGGGGTTTTCTTTTGGGGGGGCGGGGGGTAAACTTGACTATTGAAATTGATTGCAATGGAAGTTCCTAAAGTAATATTTTGGATTTAAATCAATTGATCACAAGGGGTACAAAGGGATAACGGCGTCAGAAATATTCCATTATATGGTTCTGTGGAGATACAATAATACTTTTTAATATGCACGCTCTTAGTTTGTGTTCAGATTACCACTTTCAAATTCTGTTGACGGGCTTTTATCGCTACAAGACGCCTATAACATGAGATGATATGACAGCTGAAAGCATATTTTTTAAGAAATCTGTTTTGCAGAGATATGAAAACTATGTCGGAGTAACTGTACACAATTGTTTAATTTGGGCTATAGTATGATCACCTCAATGTGTTGCTATATTTCTCACGTAGACATTTAAGTATGAGGATGTATAACATTGGCCAATACATCATAAATATGTCATTCTGTTCGATATTGTGATATCATCGGGAAAAATATCTGTATCTATAAATGGTAATTTAGATATCCAAACATGGAAGAAATGTTTTTTGGACTAAGTCTTGTTTGACTTTTGTCCCAGAATCTAAATGCTAACATGCTGTGAATGCTCAAACACTGTCGATCCAGACGTGGCTAACAAACTGACCTTTGACCTTTCATTAAAAATGTGACCATGACCTTCACTTGTACAAATATTACAAACACCTTTTGCTGGTGTCTATCAAATTTCAAAAGTACAGCGTGTTGTAACGGTGGCGGTGGAGGAAATAAGGAAATGTCGTCATAAAAGTGAAATCAGCACCAGTTGAATGTGAGGTAAACCCAAAGGCCATACAAGGTTCAAGTGCATGAGCTTTTCTGATAACAACTTGTCCGTTGTTCCGTGTGTCCGAAAACTTTTTTATATTTCAACTTCTCTATAGGCCAGGGACCCCTGGAGGCCAATTTCAATCATTTGCCATAAAGTGTCGGGTGGGGGGATTAAAATTTGTTCATATGAAGAGAGATCGGAAGAAAATATAGGAAATGCAAAAATAGCGTCGGGACCATTTAAAAGTCTTCCTCTTCAGAACCACTGGTCCAGAAAAGCTGACATTAGCACAAAAACCTTCTAATATGCATGTCACTTGTAGTGCAGATTCACTTTGTTAACATAATGGCCTGCGGGGGTAGAGGGATTGGGGATCAAAGTTTTACATGTGAATATATGGGGGAAATATTTACAATGTAACCACTGATCCAGAAAAGTGGAACTTTGCGATCTAGTTTGCCAATGGTTCATATGCTGTTCTGACGTGTGTGTTGCAAATTTTTGGACCGTATTTACTTCAGATTACTCCGCTTACCTGATCAAGACTGTGTTCACGGCGCGTGTGACCGGTCGGCAGAGCATGCTTACTCCTCCTAGGCACCTGATCCCACATCTGGTATATTCAGGGGTCCCTGTTTGCCCAACCCTTGTTTTGAATTGTGTTTGGGACTTACAAGATTGATCACTGTTCGTTATCAGCTATCCAAATGAAATATGGGTTCATCAGTGAACAGAATATTGGCACAGTCCTGTATTCTGAATCGCAGACGTCGTTTGCGCCACGCTAGTCTAGCGATACGATGACGTTGAAGCAATATTGGGTGTATCCCTGGGCAGCTTGGTCTAATGTGCTCGCACAGACGATAACGCACAGTTCTTGGACTGATTGGTTGAAGTCCAGAATTGCCACGAGCAGTAAAACTTGTCTGGAAATAATTTCTCAGGTGTACAAGTCTAATGAGGTTGTCCTGTCGACGCGACGTCACACAAGAACGCCTAGAACGTGATCAATCCCGAGTGTTACCAAATTGTTGGAAACGTCTAAATAATGACTGGATGGACGTGTGACCTTCACCTACTTTTTAAAAGCTTGACTTATATCAATATATCCTGATCCATTTAAGATATTAAATCTTTCATATTTTATATTCATTTGTTATGGCAAGAGACCTATGAGTATCCGGGTTAGAATAGTTTGTCATAAGAGGCAACAAAATGGGGCGGTCTTTCGGATGAGATTGCTAAAACCGAGGTCCCGTGTCACTGCAGGTGTGGCACGATAAAGATCCCTCCCTGCTCAAAGGCCATAAGTCCTTCACTAGTAATGGTGACGTTTCCATATTCTCGAGTCGGGCGTTTTTATAAGCAATTATTATATACAACCAACTATTATGGCAATACCTTTTGCTGTTTTCTATGATGTATAACCTTACTACTAACTAAACTACTAACAGCTGTTAAAGAGTCACTTTAAAAATACTGTTCCACTACATATTCTAGAAGTGGTGTCAATCAGATGTGGATTCTCAAAAACTCTAAAGAGCTTTTAGAAAACTTCAAGTCACGATGTTCTTCTAAAATTGACTGTATCAAAACGTATGATTTTCCACACTTATATACAACAATTCGTCACGATATAATTAAATCTAGGCTTTTTCAGATAATTGATAATTGCTTTTTGAACAAAAACGGCACCCGAAATACAAGTTTCTTGGTCGTTGGGAAACAATTAGATACATAATTTTGTCGGAAATCACTTGCATTGCCACAACAGTACTTGAAGTAGATATTCCAAGAAGCATGTTTGTGGGTCTTCTTATAGATAATGATTATTTATGTAGTCTTTGGAGACCCATTGTCTTCCAACACATCGTTTGGTATTCCTATGGGCTTAACTTGTGTCCCCTTACATGCGACTAATTTTATATTCATAGCGAAGCAAGAATTTGTTCAAAAACTGGTTACGGCGATCAAACAACAAAAACTTGCCGTGTCCTTCAACGTTACGTATAGGGATTATAGACGATGTCTTATTGAATTAAGCAATCAGTAATTTTCAGACATTATGGTCCATTGTCTATGAGTAATTCCTTACGAACTCGAAATAAAGACATACCATAGAATCTGACGATTTGTGCTTCATATATTGGATATTCTTAACGTTATTTTGTGACCTTTAGATGGCAGAGCCTGACAACTACATTATGTGATAAACGGTGATGACTTTTGACTTTGCAATGCGTCAACGTGTTCCTTTTCTATGTAGTAATGTACCACTTCACCTTGCTATGTGGTGTGTATATGTCTTCCATTGAATTCGATACGGCAAGGGCATTGCCTGCCGTTGAGGACATTTTTAAGCGAGGCCACTACAACCAAAAAGTTGGATGTTGCAGCGGTTACTAGACAAGAATCGTCGTTTAACAGTCTCATTCGGCCAAATTCTACGGTCGCTATAATGACCTGTGTTTGCGATTACAAAATTATCAGTAAGTCATAGTGTTGACGATATTGGTTTCAATACCCTTTGTTAGCACTGTCGATTTTCCGTACTAGTACTGTTGACGACGGGTAATCCGTTTAATTATGTTTCCGACTACGGCTCAGACGGGTTGTGACTCGGTCACGCAGAAGGATGCTATCCATCTGGCCACTGATCCTACCTTTCGCTTTTGTCGGAGGTCCGTGTGCCCATAACTAGATTTTTGTAAATATGTTTTTGGGAGAGTTAACGAATTAAACATTAGTTACTTCGCCGAAGTGATCATACTTCTTGCACTTTTGGTTTACGTAAAGAACAGCAAAGGTTTTAGGTAAGTCATTAGCTCCGTCGGTATGGTATTTATTCATTTCAGCTAGATTGTTAATCCTTTTGGTTCCTCCCATCTTATAGGTATCAAATATTCATGCGTATAAAAGATTGATACTAATCTCTTCTATAAACCTATCTGCTGACAAACACAGAGTCAGTGTACGACAGGTTAAGCGAATGTGGCCCATGGACCCTCGTTTTTGTATCCAGACCAATTGCATGCATTAATGAATTCAGTTTACTTTTTTTGTAACTGGTGGGAACCACATTACATCAAAGAGAAGAACACAGATAAAAAAATATTCAAAGTAAAACCGCAATTTCATTGGGTTATCGCTCGGTATTTCTCCAAAAGTTTAGAGCTCAAATTATGAAATTGCATAGTTAGCATTTCAACAAGTCCCTCCCGCTTTTATTTATTTATTTTGTTTTTGTCCGCAACGAAATGATTGACAATTATCAATACTTTACACAGGTCTTCGACACAATTGTACTTTGATAAAGAGTTGTATTTCCGCAGCCAACCAACATTACTGTGGCATGCTGCTTTGGGATGTAGTTTCTAGATTAGCGGAGGATGGAGTATTCTATTTCCTTTCATGTAGGCAGGCTACAGAAAATGCCAGACATGAATTATTTAACAAATTTTTGACAACATTCGGTTCTTATTGTAGGAATGCGCTTCTCTCAGGTAATAAAGAAAATGAGAAGTGTTTTTATTTTGTAATTACACATTTCGATTAAGCGTAAGTATTTGCTTCTAGATAATAGCAAATATACCATGAGGTGATCTTACAATCTATATTGTTCGAATGCTGTCTTGATTGCAATATCTTTAGTATTAATTCTTTCAAAGTTGATGTTATCATTCACACATGATAATATAATATATACATGATGCTTTTCGCACACGTGATACGAAGTCGGGGACATTGGTTATTGTCTGTCTCTCATTCTGTCTGAAACTTGAACACGTTAGAAATATAATTTGAAAGTATTTTGATATATTTCATATGAGAATATCCTTCCGTCCTTGACCTGGATTGACCTTGAAACTTGGCCTACTTTTCAACAAACATTTTAAAATTGGGCCACTACCTTTGTTAATGGTAAGTCGAGCGGTCTTATATATCAACAACATGCGTAGATATCTATATGACTCCCGTGGGGTCCAGGGTTAAGAATAGGTCCCCCAGCATCACTTGCGTGTCGTAGATGCAACTGAATGGAGCGGTCTTCTGGATGAGACGGCAAAAACCGAGGTTCCGTGTCACAAGACAGGTGGCCGACACGATAAAGATCCCTAACTGCTCAAAGGCCGTAAGTGTGCTAGCACAGTTCTATCCTTTTGCAGCCCTTCACCGGCAATGGGCTGTAGTCTCCATAGAGTGAAGTATTCTCGAGTGGGACGAATAAAACAATAAATACTCATCAAATCAATCCTTATGTGACATACCTTGCAAACTGAAATTTAGACTGTATTGACAATCCTGACTTGCACTTTAGACCTAACTTTTCAAAAAACGTTTACATTGGTACAGGAAGTTATGAAATTATGGTACGTGCTAGAGCCTTTCACTATTCACATGTGTTATTCACTTGTGTGAAGCCCCTTCCATGAAACTATGGAATCCCGAGGAGAGAATCAGTGGTATTCAACAAGACACAATCTTGTATTTTGTTATCAGCTTGTAATATAGAGACAGAGTGTTCAACAAATTTGTTCCCATTCTTTTGCATTGAATATACAATAACAACGCTTTATAGTAATCCAGTAACATGAAGTATTAGTTAAAAGTATCGCTAGTTACAAGCAGGCTGCGAAATCTAAGGAAAAAAAATAATCCTGTTTAAAATGTCTAAAACTAAATTCTAAGGGTTCAGCAAGCAGATAACAAGAATGATATTCTTACCTATGATAAGCATTGAATTTTTATCAGCAAAATGAAAGAAAATCTTTCAAATGATAAAGGACAACATTAGTTTTGGCACTCCAACACCCAGAACCCAACCATTGCCGCCAAGGATCAGAATTTCCAACGTGCTAGTTAAAGGAACTTCCTCAATTGCAAATAGCAACGCAGAACCATAATATATGCCAAGTTTAGGACCTCGCCTTGGAGTCGAACTTCTACACCGGGAAAGATCATGCAAGTTTCACCTGTGACAAAAGGATCTTACTTGAGCTTTCAAGAGACTAGCGGTGTGGAGAAAATTGTAGTTGAAAAATTGGGCAGTTATCTAGCCCCACCCCCCCACCCCCCCCCCCCCCCCCCCCCCCCCCCCCCCCCCCCACCACCCCCCCCACCAGCCCCCCCCCCCCCCCCCCCCCCCCCCCCCCCCCCCCCCCCCCCCCCCCCCCCCCCGCCCGGAAATATTGCATTCCCTAGTTACAGTTTAATTGCTTTTCCCTTTGTCGACCAATAGATACTCTCATTGATCAAAATTCAACAGAAACTGAAAATGAGGAGTACTAAGAAGTCATAACAAATCCGTCAAATATATAATTGCTAGACCAATTGCAATAGAGTTGCCACGTGGTTACTTCAGGAATAAAATATGTTGAAACACATAACAGATAAATTTGACCTTAATTGAAAGAAACGCGAAATGTAAGAAGTTAGAACAGATTTGCGACAAAACATTTTGGTCGATATAAAGTTCAACTTATAATGTCACATAAAACAACAACGTATCTAGAAACATTCAATTAGGCATAAATGCTCTAGAGCTGATGAAAGGATTTAAGCCTGTACAATAAAGTTGAAAAAGGCTAGAAGTAAATGAACAGTGAATGAACCAATACTAAAAATATACAGAAAGAAATGCTAAACTATTTCTCAAATCAGAGGTGAAGTCACGATTATTCATACTTTAGAATGACAAGATACAGGCTAAATGAAAATCAGAAGACACATGTTTCTGTACAACAAAAAGGAAATATTCAATATAACTGTGCTCGTATGTTCTAAAACAGAGGTAATTTGTCAAGTACCGATGTTATAGGTTCCTCATCGTTGGTGATTAGGTATTAACAGTCTATTCGAAATTACCATGGTACCATAAAATTGTGTTCCACATTAAGTTTCTACTAAGCTGTTTACAACATCAGGCTATTATTGAAACATTGACGGATGTCGCACAAAAAGGGAAATATTCATTATAAGTGGTGTATGTTCTAAAAACAGGGCTTTGTCAAAAACCGAGTGTTAAGGTTCCTCTATCGTTGGCATGATTTAGGTATTCAACAGTCTATGAAATTTACCAATAGGTCACCAAATTGTGTTACCATTAGATTTACTAAGCTGACTTATGAAATAGACTTTAAACTTTATTTAAATTTTCAACATTGAAAGAGAGACTTTTTTGCCGTGCCTGACTTCTTCAGCTTGAATTGATGTATTCAACGCCGATTATTGTCTATTAGCCAATACTCTTTTTCATTCGGATCGTCGACATTGCTATATTCCTAGTGAACTGATTTTAAAGACCCACAGAGTTCCATTTATATATTATTTGAATATAAGAATTACAACACTACGTTAGACAAACGAATTATTGTAGTTCTCCATCGTCACTTTGAATCTGTATAGCAAATTCCAGATTTTGCACAATCATGTTGACAATTACAAACTATCACATGGGTGTGGATGTAACTGTCGTGTGATTGCCGCTCTTAACTTTTGATTTTTGATTACAGGAGCATTGACGGGAGAATTGTACTAATCATATGAAGGAAAAACATGTATGTCTAGCTTGATGTAAAGACAAGATAACTGCCAAATGATTTGAACATGTTTACGAAGGGCAAGCGTATCGATTTCCTAATCAACAGGAAGTACTAGAAATAAAATGGATATCAAACTGACTCTTTATTTTTACATCACATAGAAATCGGAGGAGGCATACATGGATCAAATTCACTTAAATATAGATGTAACAAATACATGCACAATGATTTAGCATATTGGATTAATTTGTCCCAGAGGAGTTGAGAGCGATTTCGGCAAAGGGAAAATTACTTTAACTATTTCCATCAGGACAAAATTCTGCGACCGGTCATTTACCACATGAAATGATATGATGCTTTTCTGAAACAAAGGCTTCTTTGATTTTTTATTCTTCAGCCTCTTAACACCATCACAATTATGAGCTAACTATAAAGGATTATACGTAGTATCCCTGTTATATATGAAATATTTTCAGCAAAGTCCCTATCATATTTTTGAATGAAAAGTTGTACATAACAATTAACTTACACACATTATGAGATTTGAGCCTTTTTCAGGTTCCCTACGTCACCAACACCGAGCAATGATTGTTAATCTACTGCATCTCTTCCTGTAGA
>CAJDSM010012745.1:0-16011 GCA_903981925.1 Ostrea lurida | reverse complement strand
AAAGAAAAACACCAAAACCATGATACAATTGCAGTTACGTCTCTTGTCCCGGGTTTGAATAAGTGTTTATATCTCTGTTGGCGGTAAAAAAAATATATCGAATATTCGAGTTCAGATAAGAAATATATTTAATTTGTAAGCACGTATATTGGTTATCGGAAAACTTTTGGTCATTGTTAGAAAGAGTAATCTTGTTGGTGTAAAATTTTGAAAAAAAAAGGTTGGATAAAAATGAAATAAAGTCTTAAAAGAAAGTAATATATCCTACATATGTCAACAAGGTGGCATTATTAGATCGTTTCTTCCTATGACCTTTGAGACGTATAGATAATAAGTTAAGTCAATATGGCAATGACATGTGTACATAACATCCATCATATTACAGAGGCCCAAAGTTTACGTTACCTGACAAGAAAAATGAATATCCGTAAGACCCGGTCATGTCAAGAACAAGACCTAAAAATAAAGTGATTGTTAAAAATAACGTAGATATATCAGCAAGGCTTTCTATTCTCTGCTAGATCTAGAAATACGTGATCAAAGTGTATAAAATGTGAAGTCATTACCTGCTAGAGGTGGACCAATGAGAGACCCAATTCCCAGAAGAAAGAACCATAGGCCAATTGCAGACGTCAGCATATCCATTCCCACCATTTCTAAACAGAGAGGGACGGTGAATACAAGTAACCCTCCACTGTAAATCCCGTACAGTGATGCGAAAATGATTGGGCCTGATGAATAGGTGATAAAAAGAGGAAATGTTGCGATTAAACCCCCCATAAAAGCTGTCAGTCCAAAATTGAGCAACAGTGGATCTAGACCGTTGGGTCCAATAGCCAGTCCAATTGTTAGTCTGGACAGTATTGTACCTATACCGATCACAGTGAACATAAATGATGCTTCATCTCTGGAAAAACCAAATGCACAGGACGTAATTTGGTAAATGGACCATCAAAACGCGTAGGAAGATGTCCACATTATTGCTCCTAGAAGAAACACACATATAAGCTGGTGTTTAAACAAGTGATGTAAGTTTTTAAATAGTCATATTTGTGCTTCCTCTCACTGTTCAATCTCCTGTTGTTTTGGTGGGTTCTTAGATAAAGCATACACACGTATGACCATTCAGACAAACGATGCAGCTAAAAATTAGAAACGTTCCACGTAGACCGTATGTGTCTAGGAGATGTTTTGTAATTGGTCCACTAGCCAGCATCCCCAGTCCAATACCAGAAGTAATAATGCCCATAGCAAGTCCACTGTTTTTTCGAAACGCATATCCAATGGCAACTGGACAGGGAACTGTTGCTAATCCAATGCCAATGCCTGGAATAAATATTTCAAAATAAAGAAAATCAAGTTTTATAAAAAAACAAACCAATGTTGTCAACAGGAATTAATTGTAATGTGCTTTAATATTTTCGATAAAATGAATTAATATACATGTATGCTTTTCTATTTTACTTTTGGTGCAACGAAATAAAGACAACATAAGTGAACCATAGGCCACATAGCTCACTTGAATCATCTTAGCCCTGCTGTTGTTCAGCTACTGTACGCTTTAAAAGATCTTTTGCGAACTTTATACCAATAAAAACATTGACCCCAGGCCCTGTATTGCTGCCCTAACCTAACCCTATTGGGTCATGACATAACCAGAAAGCAAGGCCACAAGGCAAAACAAATCATTATATAAAATGTGCTTTTCTGCGTATGATCAGTTTTTGAATCAAGGCAGGCACTTATAAACAAGTTGTTGTTGCAGGGGTTTTCAACATCCACGTTTAGAAGCGAGCAAATTTGCAAATTGTATCGGTCATATAACTGATTAATTTTACCAGTACGAATCGCCATTGGATCAAATGCTGTCTGGTGTGTTTATCCAGGTGTTAAAGCCGTTTTTTTCATACACAATGATTTGACTACGGATTGCTCCGTTTAACCTGATCAAGACAATGGGCTCACACGGGGTGTGACGGTCAACAGGTGATGCCTACTCCTCTTGGGCACCTGATCCCACTCTGGGTCGTGCCGGGTTCGTGTGCCCACACTCTGCTTTGTATTCTTATTTGGGACTTTACGAAATTGATCACTATTCGTTATGTTTGGCTTTACATTCGATTGAGTCAGATTCTAAAAAAAATATACTTGAATAAACAGACATATTGCGTAACCTGAAATTATTCCATAGGTCGTCAGCATTATCCAAAATGATTTTGCAAAGAACGAAGCACTTAACCCAATGAACAATATTATCCCTCCTAAACCGGAAGTGACTTTGCAGCTCCATTTGTTGATGCAATAACTCGTCATGGGACCTGCATTCAAAACAAACAAAACATGAAGGAATATATTTATGCAAAAATCAGTCAATACTGTATTAGTTGGCAACAGAAATTCAAATAACTACTGCGTATTCTTTGTATGATCCTGACAGATGATCATCATATGATATTTCATCTACTTGGTAACGGTAACACACATCTCCATCTATGAGTGAAATATTGTCAAGAGGGACATAAAACAACATACGATCAATCAATCCTTGGTAACACACTAGTTTCGTTACTAGACGGCATAGTAAATGCTTATGGTATACTGTTCTGAGCTGTATATGGGTAAGTTCAATCAATCGATTAATCATACCAGGTATAGGGAGTGAAATGTCGCATAGGAGTGAAATGTCACATGGTAACTTCTTTTTTTAATGTAACGATATCGTTTTACAGATTCCATCATTTTCTAATCTGAACTGTTTCATTTGGTGACAGGTCAAAAATCTGAATTAGGCACTGTCCATTACCCTTAACTGACCCTCATCAACAAAATTTTATATTGAGGAAAAAATATCGACGTTTCAAACATCTTACAAAATCAAAGCATCCATCTATTTGTTTTAAAATCATTAAATTGCTTTTATTTCACGCACATGATGTAACAAAGCTCACTTAAAACATAAACTTCATTTTTAAAAATACACGAGAATATGAGATGGAACGTTTTCTAACGCGTCATAAAAAGTAGGCCGGCGTGAAGCGTTATTGTTCATACCCTCATGTACATGTACTATCGAAAATGAAATTATGTTTAAATCTACATTGAAGTCCACCTTAATTGATGTTGGAATAGTAAACGTACTATACTTACAGTGTATCTAGATTCATGCGCGCATTGTTCGCAACATGAGTAAATTGGCTATCTTTACAATTTGTCAAACATACCTGTGATGCTCATTAGATTGATCAGTAGAGATCCAACGACAGAGGTGGTAGCGTCATCCTTCTTGAAGACGTCTAGAAGCGATAAATGAATGATCCCAGCCCCATACATAAGGACAGCTATCAAAAAATAGTTTCCGAAGGCAGCGACCAAGACAACAATCGCCCATCCAGTGTCTGCTAATTTCATACTGTTTTGATTCTGTTATACGGAAAAAAAATCAAAATGCATCGAGGATGTTATAGCCCAGTTGCAGGTAACATTTTCGAAGTTCTTTGCTTTGTATTTGTTTAAACAATCGATAGAGTTATCACTTAATATGTAAAGGCAAAGATAACGAACAGTGATCAATCTCGTAAGTCCCAAATAGAATGCAAAAACAAGAGCTGAGCAAACACGGACCCCTGGACGCGCCAGAGGTGGAATCAGATGCCCAGGAGGAGTAAGCATCCCCTGTTGACTGGTCACATCCACCGTGAGCCCATTGTCTTGATCAGGTAAACGGAGCAATCCACATTCATGAAAACAGCTTAACAATTTTTATGAAACACATCAGACAGCATTTGGCCCAATGGAAGGTCGTACTGGCAAACCAAATGTGTAACACAAACTAATATCTAACACTACCCAAAGTTTCAATTGAGTAAGATGTTAATTTTCGGAGTTATTGTCCAGATACCTCATGTTTTTAATTTTTTATTTTTTTTTTTGGTCACTGTGGCATTGACCTTGGACAGGTTTTTCCAAAAACCTATAAGGTTCTCATGCACTTGAAATGTAACATTATCCCAAAGTTTCAATCGAATTACATGTATTAAATTAGATGAATTAAATTTTGTACTGGTTCAGCGATAAATGCTAGTAACAACATTGTCTTTGGTTTGTAAAAGTTACCTAATTATAATGTCTTTTTAAATGCAACTAGTTACTTTCAACACTGGCAATCCTACTTACACTCTTAAGCAATTTTCACAAAAGATGAAATTCTTCAAAAATCACCTTTCTGTTTTAAATACCTTTCCATATTCCGAAAGAATCAGGATCAATTTGAATTACATACTCTTATTGGTATTGCCGAAAATTGCATAAAAAGTTAAAAACCCTTAACACCAACAAGATAACAGTCGCTGCTCCAGTAAGTGTGCTTCTAACCAAGCCTCTTTCTTTTTACTTTGACTATAAACTAACTAACAGCTTACAAGAATCTCTTTCAGAGATAAACTGTTCCACACATATTCCAGAAGTGGTGTAAACTCAATGTGGATTCTTAAACAACTACTCTAAAAGAGCTTTTGGATAACATAAATCACGAGAAATTTTCAAAAATTACCTGCATCAAACGTATGATTCTCCACACGTTTACACAAGATTTCCTCAGATAAGTTAAAATCTAGGCTTTTTCAGATTATAGGGATAATTGCTTTTTAAACAAAAACGGCAGCCCGAAAAATACGAATTTTAGTGTTGGGACAACAAGACACATATTTGTTAGAAAAACACGTCTGATTGCCAACACAAGTACTTGAGTAGATATTAGAAGCGATGCTTGGGTTTTCTTATAGATTAATATTTATGTAGTCTTTGGAAGACCAGGTCTCCAAACAATCCGTATGGTATTTCCTATGGCGCACTATGGTGCCCCCTTATTGGCAGAGATTATTTTTAAATATTCATATTGAACGCAGAATCTTGTACAAGAAACTGTTAGCGGGATAAATAAACAAAAAACTCGCCTCGTGTCCTCAATCCTTATCATACACGGATATACATGTAATGTGTTATCAATTAACAATCATAATTTTTCAACAATTATGTCCATTTGATATACCCCGAAGAACTCGATATAAAGGACACCACAGAATCTGACATATCTGCTTCATATTTGGATATTTACCTTAACATTGACTCTAATGGCAGACTACAAACTACATTATTATGATAAGCACGCTGATGAACTTTAACTTTGCATCGTCAGCTTCCTTTCTATGTAGTAATATACACTATCACCTGCTTATGGTGTGTAATATCTCCCAGTTGATTCGATACGCAAGAGCATGCGTATGCGTATGAATTTTTCAAGCGACGCCAACTACTGACAAAGTTGATAGCTGCAGGTTATAAAAATCTCGTTTTAAAGTCACATTTCGCAAATTCTACGGTCCGCTATAATGACCTTGGTTTGCGATTACAAATTATCACTAAGTCAGATGTTGACTGATTTGTTTTCATACCCTTTTGTTAGACTGTCATTTCCTACTAGCATTTGACCTACGGGTATCCGTTTACTTTATTTCGCTAAGGGCTCCCGGCGGGTGTGGACCGTCAGCAGAGGATGCTTACTCCTCCATGGCACTGACCTACTCTTCGCTTTTTGCTCGGAGGTCGTGTTGCCTATCATCTAGATTTTGTATATGTTTTTGGATTATGATTACGTTTTGACACAATGTACTTCGCCTTTTTTGTACTGTAAACCATTCAAGAGTCTATTAGTCCGGAAACTCTTATTTTTTCTTTTTTCACCGACGTCTTTTGCACTGTGGGCTTGAACTATGGCGGAGTTTCCAAAGAATTCGAACCCCGTGGGGACTCCCACATTATTGTCGGTGGTGCACTAACCTATAGATCTAATCATCATCGGGCTCGGCTATTACCTTTAAGACTGGATTCCGAAATGCATAAAAATCCTTACAAACAAGAACATGCGATTCCAGTAAGCTCTAACACCCATATCCTTCACTACAACTAAACTACTACAGCTGTTAAGGGTCACTTCAGAAAATGCCGTCCGTCCACTAACATATTTCCAGAAGTGGTATCAATGCAGATGCGCGATTCCTAAAAACTTCTAAAGGCTTTTAAAAAACTTCAAGAACCATTAGTCACGAGATTTTTAAAAATTGACTGCATGAAATACGTAATGATTCTCCCACTAATACAAAAATTATCACCGATAATAAAATTCTAGGCTTTTTCAGATAATTGATAACTGCCTTTTTGGACAAAACGGCACCCGAAAATACAAGTTTCTCTGGTCGTTGTGAAACGAGAATACATAATTTTGTTAATAAACCACTCTGATTGCCCACACAAGTACTCTGAAGTAAGATATTAAGAGACCTGGAGCAAGCTTGATTTCTTATAGATATTATTTATGTAGTCCTTTGGAGACTGTCTTCCAAACAATTCTGTGGTATCTCATGGGCACTAATTGTGCCCTCCTTATTATATCAATATCAGACAGATTTGTTACAAAAACTGTTTAGGGATAAACAAAAAAAACTTGCCGTATCCTTGAACCTTAACATATAGTTAATAGAGATGTCTTAATCAATAACAATCATACATTTTCACATTATGTTCCTTTGATATAATCCTTGACGAACTCGAAAATAAAGGACACCCACAGAATCTGACAGAGCTCGCTTCATATTTGGATATTTTACTTAATATTATCTCTAATCGGCAGACTGACAATTACATATATGAATAACATTGATGCACTTTGATTTGCGATGTCAACTTTCCCTTTTCTCATGTAGTAATGTACACATCACCTGCTTAGGTGTGTATGTCCTCGAGTTGATGGATACGCAAAGAGCAAGCCAGCGTATGAGGTTTTTTACAAGCGAGGCCAACTACTAAACAAAAAAATTGATGTTGAGGGGTTAAACGAATCTCGTTTAAAAGTCATCATTCGGCAATAATGGCTTGTTGCGACTACAAATTATCACTAAGTCATCATGTTGACTGTTTTGTTTCATACCCTTGTGTAGCACTGTCATTTTTCGTTTCTAGATTACGACGGGTAACCCCGTTATACTTGTTACGACTGCGGGTTGTGACTCGGTCACAGGAGGATACTAACTTACTCCTCCATGGCAACCTGACGCCTACAAATTCGCTTTTGCTCGGAGGTTTCCCGTGTGGCCCACACTGACATGTTGTAATATATTTTTTTTGGGACTATGATTAGTTAACACATTGTTTACTTCGCCGATTTATTTCTAATTTTATTCAACAGCACGATCGCATTTGTCTGCACTATCTTTTAAACTACGGGGGATAGACGACCCAACTTCTGAATTTCTAATTACATAGCTATTGCAGGGTATGAAACGCTTGAATAAAAAATCTGATAGCAGGTTGCCAACTTGAAAAAAATAATTCAGACTTTGCCTAGTACATGTACGTGCACTAATTCTTGTGAAGCAACCCTGATTTCGCCAGCATTCCATGGCTTATTTCGAG
Source organism: Ostrea lurida (assembly GCA_903981925.1). Classification (NCBI taxonomy): domain Eukaryota; kingdom Metazoa; phylum Mollusca; class Bivalvia; order Ostreida; family Ostreidae; genus Ostrea; species Ostrea lurida. The sequence goes on along the minus strand of CAJDSM010012745.1, from coordinate 8,544 downwards.
TTGGCGAGGTACTATTTTGCAAATTGAGAAATTTGAATGTATGTGTTGTATTGTTGATAAATATTTGAGCGTTCGCCCTAGGGTTGCAGGGCCTTTGTTTCGCCATTTTAATACATTCCCACATACTAGATACCAGTTTACAACAGTGCTCTCGAAAGCAATAACTCGGCTACAGATACCAGAACATACTCGTTACAAATCTCACTCCTTTAGGATCGGGGCTAGCACCGAATTGGCAATGAAAGGTTTCTCTTCAGAGACAATTAAAAAATGTGGACGATGGAAATCCTCATGTTACAAGTTTTATAATCGCGTACCTAAGTTTTAATCCGATGGTTTTGTTTTATCCTTTGTAGAAAACCAGAAAGTGTGGTTGGTAGGGTCCTCAATTCTCAAACATGCTTAACTTGAAGCATTTTTGAGGCCTAGGGTCCTTGATCTTAATTTAGCAAGGATAAATATTTCAATAATATTGTGGCTGGGTTACAGCGACCTGAAATTGTGTCAAACGGAGCGAAAGCTTAGGATTCTTGCAAACGTCGGACCGACACCTAATGCTATTTTGATTCACTGTGTGTGTGTGTGTGTGGGGGGGGGGGGGGGTAATTTGGGAGATATCTCAATCATAAAATCGGGTTAGTTACCAATAAACTTTTTAAATTCTTACGAACCAACTTCCCGCATTCAAAGGTGAATTGGGACTTAAATTCTCCCACGTAAGAAATGGCGTTACTCTGATAACTCCCTCTAGGCTATTCGCTATGGAAATCCTACGTAATATAAGCGCCTTTAGAAGCTCTTGTGCATTCAACCTGGCCTTGCGGTATGGGGAAGCAGTTAAACGACATCCAGATATATATAAAGCTTGACCTGCGAAGATGGTGTACATTTGTCCACATTTCCGATTTCCATTTTTTAAACACAATCAGGGTGGGTGGGGGTGGTGGGGGGGCTTGAGACTTGTTACATGTAAGAAAGGGACAAGTTTGCTATCCAGCTTAGCCTAGGACATGGCTGTGTATCTAATCCACTCATACACCCACCCTTATGGAGACGGAGATCCCTATCGATGTTCTTGTGGCGTAAATGAGCGGCACTAGTGATCAAATACTAGTGTATGTGTGATTATCTTGAAAGACAGGTAGGGACTGACCCCTGCACTTTCAGGGGTCATTGGTAATTGCTAGCACTTGGTTGCTGCACCTCCCAGGGTCAAAATACTGCACTTTTGAAATTTATGTGAACTTTGCTTAATTTTGTGAGCTTTGTCTACTTTGAATTGTCTGAATGTTGAATCAGTTTTGAAATTGTATGTGATTTACTTTGGGGCATGTTCTTTGTCATGTATGGCGGCCCATTGTCCGCTAAACAGCCGTGCCCAATTATTGCCAGAGTTCCAAAAATTTTTAATCTTAATCTTAAAATACCTGTTCAAATATCGTTATTTTCAAAAACGAAATTACGGAATTAGCGCCCTTTCTTATGACGTCATCGGAGACACTTGCATTAATTTACACACATTATACCACTACATTCACGTTTTAATTTCTATGCCAAATGGCCAGTTTCGTCCACTCCGTGGATAGTGACTGTGAAATACCGGGTAAAAACTTGGGTTTAAGGACTTACATATATGTAACTGCACCCGTTTCTAAGCCATCTCATCGAACTTTTAAAAACATCGTAATGTCCGTAGGTGAATGGAACTACAGGACTGATCAAATTTTAAATTAGGCCTGGATTTTGAAAAACGCCACATACTATACAGTGTCTGGCCTAATGTTGGCCTAACAATACGTTTTATAAAAATTAATTTTTCAAATTTTATATTTTCACTATATAATCAAAAAGGAAATGATAATTCGCCTATGTGTTAAACGTAATCATAGTCCCAAGAAACATATCTACAAAATCGAATGCAGGGCAACACGGACCTCCGAAAATTATGACAATGACATATTTCGTTATATAATCTATCCAATGTGATTAAAACCAGATCTTTGATCCGTTCCGATATTCTGATGTCGCTAAAAGATCGGAGCGGATCAAAGATCTGGTTTTAATCAGGTTGATAATCTATCGTATTTCTTACAAAGAAATAAAATCAGTCCTAATTAGATTAATGGTTACCCAAATGCAAGACGATATCCCAAATTAAACTCATTGAATTCAAAGTCCCGTGAAAGCATTCTTTATACCATTAGAACTATGGCACAGGCATCTGAAGTATAGATACTATTACTCCCCCTTCTGATTATTCTATTGCGACGATAATTTCTCTGCAATGTGTGGATCCCCGGGATTTCTTCCTATCTCGGTATACACAATTTTGACAAGTAAAATACACTCTGATGTTACATATTTTATTATTAATCGATTATTTATTGTTTTACGTCCGACTCGAGAATATTTCACTCATATGGATACGTCACCATTGCCGGTGAAGGGCTGCAAAATTTAGGCCTATGCTCGGCACTCATGGCCTTTGAGCAGGGAGGGATCTTTATTGTGCCACACCTGCTGTGACACGGGATCTCAGTTTTTCCGGTCTCATCCAACGAACCGCCCCATTTAGTCGCTATAGGGGACCTATACTAATCCGGATCCCCACGGTTGCATATTTTATTAGAAATACACCCGAAACGCCCAAGGAAATTAATTCATGTATTAAGAATATAACAAAGGGGAGGGGGGGGGGTCCAGGAAGACCTGCCCACAAGCACCTGCAGTGCTCGTGGCATTGCCGCGTCAAACCTAAGACGTGAAAATAAAAAGTGATTACACTCGGCATTAAGAGGTGAGAATCACGGGTCGTTCGAATAATAAATCAGAGGTCCCGTGTCACGGCAGACGTTGGCACGCTAAAGAGCCCTCACTGCTACGGCCCTGGACGCTAAGCATATGTTTAAATGTGTGACGTGTCAATAAGAGTAAGACAAACAGATAATCAATCAATCAGCTGTACCAGTGTACTTACCTCCTTAATTCGTTAAAGTATCCGTCACGCAACGCAGAATTGATCACAAAGTAACCGTAATCGTTGTCCACCATGTAAAACGTTGAGAGCGTTGTGTATATGTAAATTTTGCCAAGTGATTTTCAGCAAAACAGCCATGAAAATTTAATCATATCTGACTGATAGACATCTTATATCACCTTACTTGACCTTTACGCGATATCTATGACAAAGAGAAAGGTTGATAACAGCGTGGGTCCTTTAAATAAATCTCCCAGAAAGATAAAATCTATTTAAGTTAACTTTGTCTGCTGTCGTTTTGCACACCGCTTTTACCGATAAAAAATAATCCAGTGTGTATCAGGCGAATGCAAGTAAATCTTACATAATTGAAATCGAGTAATTAATACAGATGGTTGACACGCCCACCATACTGTATATCCAATAGCAAGAGACGTCAATGATGTAAGCAACTTGTCTCGCATCACTTCAGTTGAAATAGGCACGCAAAGATGTCGGACGAGTAGTGAGAGAATTTAATATGGATTCCTTTTAAAATTTTGAAGACCTTGATGATATAACATGAAGCCAGGCTTTAGACAAATATTAATTACGTTCAATTACACAGAGTTTGATGACGTGAATTATGGAGTTTTTGAAATCGTTTTTGTCATTGTCGGGGAAATACATGTAAAACTGCTCGTTAGTAATCAGGAAAGTAAAAATACAACTGGGCGAAGAGAACATGGGATGAATGAAGTGCCTGGAGAGGAAACATACTTAACCTTAATGACATGAATGTTGGTGACTTTAAGTTTTGTATTGGAATGCAGACGGAAGGACGGCTCAGAGTATCTGCGTTAACCCTTTACCAGATTTGCGCCGGGATTCTGGAGTCACTGATATAAATTTCTTGGACAATAATGACAAAAGATTTTTCAACTTCAGAAAAACTCTAGATGCTAGAATGAAAGAAATATCTTCCAAGGGAATCAGAATGAATAAGAACCAAGCGGACACAATTTCATCTGATGATGAAAACTTGTTATGGGAAAAGAAATTGCTCGGTTGTGAACTTCAATCGCAATGCATAATACAGGGTTTTATCATACTTGTAACTGCAAGTTATTTGGACTCAGGTTAATGGACGAACATCGGTTCCTATATTATATGTGATCAGTTTATTCTTGGACATAATACATTGAATTTCAAGGGAAAACCTGTAAAAGCTTTAACGGTAGTCTCAATAAATGGAAAATAGAACCCACTACAGTTGTGCAACAGATGACAGGTCCTTATACACTATATACACAGTCAATATTTGGATCTAATTGGATCAACGAGCCATTTTAATGGTGGGCGGTTGATTATTTTTATTTTAATTCCGTTATCTTAGACAGACTTGTATACAAAAGAATATAAGAATTAGATAACGTCCAACGCATCAGAATTTTTAAAACCGAGTTAAAATCAATTAGTGACTACGACAGCTAAAGCTATATATGAAAATTTCATCGTTCATTACAGTTTTCCAGATAGACTACATAGCAACCGGGAAGAAATTTCGAGACCAATGTCATCAAAGAATTTTGTAAGATAGCCAACATAAACAAGAGGTCAATGGGCCACACATCGCTCACTCTGAGCACTCGAGACTTCTCATAGAGATTACAGAGCCAGAAGTTGCGGGATTACATGGTCCACTATTCATAAGTATGGACAGTAAGTTTAAATCGCACTTCATCTCCAATACCATCAGATGACATCTCAATAAGAAAATAAAGTATAGAAACTATGTATGATGATGGGATCAGCATAACGACCTGGCATGACATATATCCCTGGGGTCTTCATGATCTTTCTAAAATTGTCTTGTTACAATGAAAAGAAAATATCAGATGAGTTAGAGGCTTGCTGGATCAGCAAAAGTTTTATAAATATCAAACAATTCTTAAACGGCAGGTCCTCCACTCATTGGTGTCAAATTGAACATGCTCAATACACAGAAACAACAACATATCTATTGTATCAGCTTATATTACAAAATATCATAAACCATTCTTGCGTAAGAACCAATTACGCCTAAACTTTATCTCACTCATTGCTGTCGTCCTAATCTTGACTCCCCGGGGGGGGGGGGGGGCCTGGGAAGGTGTGGCACCTACCATTTAAACAAACTTGAATGTCCAAGTTATATATTAAACAAAGTGAACACTTCTGTTCTTGAAAAAGATTATTTAAATATGATTGCCCTTATAAACCTTTGTTTAAACTTTGGTCCCAATCTTGGCTCATACTATAGACCCGGGGAACCACCATTTGAACCCAAAATTGCATATTACATGTTAAACTATACAATATAATGCTTCCATGATTGATTTGCACACACAACGATGCATTTGTTACGTTCTGAGCAGAAGATCTTTTTTACGATATTTACCTATTAATCCTACATGTACATGTAATGTAAATTTTGTCCGTTATTTGCCCCATCTGTAGTCCTGTGGCCACCATTGGAAGCAAACTTTGATATCGCTATTATATGAATGCTTCATAATTTATATTTTTACAAACTGCACTTGCAGTTCTCGATAAAGAAGAGTTTTTAAGATCCTTCCCATATATATAATTTTGCCCCCCCCCTATTTGTGCCAATCCTACATCGGGGGGGGGGCATGATTCTGAACAAACGGAAATCCACTAGATCAGGAAAATAATTTCAATAAATCATCCACCCTTCTTGTTCAATGGTCATTGAGAAGAATGCTTTTTTAAATTCCCTTCTATATATGTGCAGTTAATTTCATCCAATTAGTGGCCCACATCCTATCCCGTGAGGTCCCATGATTTTGAATAAACTTGAATCTTCCACCATATCATGAAGTCTTACAATTTATAAAAGCTTTTCTGCCCAATGCTCGTTTAAAAGAACAGTTTCTTAAAGATTTTCCCAGATATTCCATGTACACACTTTGTTCCCCTATTGTGGCCGTACTTCCTACCCCGAGGTCATTGATCTTGAACAAACTGAATCTCCACTATAGTCAGGAAGAATTCATATAATTCAAGCTTTTCCGGTCAATTGATTTTTAGAAGAGTTCTTAAGATTAGTCCCCAGGTATCAGACTTTGTACCCTTATTTGCCTCCAATCGACCCCTGGGGAATAATAAATTTGAATTTAAAACTTGAATCTCTACCAGATTTATCAGAAATGCTTTCACTAATAAACTTCAGCTTTATCTGCCTAGGCTTCTAGTATTGATATTGATTAGCAATTGATTATGTTGTTGTTTTTTGTACCGTCCGAGTAATATCTTCACTCATCATGTGAGATCCGTCACCAGGCCAGTATGAGGGCGTGCAGGTTAGCACTCACTGGCTTTAGTAGCTTTGAGTGTTTCCTTTTGCGTGCCACAGCCTGTCTTATGACATCCGGGACCTCCGTTTGTAAGTCAATATCCTCAAAGACCTGATTCTCACTTCTAAGCTGACTCTTTGCGACAGGCATCACTCACCTACTTTTCAACGTCGACGGTTTGATCCGATCCGGGTGATCGAGCACAGGCTCGAACGCAACACCTCCCCAGATCATAGGTCAGAGTAGTTTCTACCATAGCCACCGCGACCGTATCTTGATAGATTTCCCTTATAATATCGCATGTATAACTCTGATCCCCTATTGCCTCATCTCATAATTCCCAGGGGTCATGAGGGAAGAAACGTTTGAATCATCCACTAGTTTCAGGAAATTTCAATATAAATTTTCAGCTTTCGAGCATTGTTCGCTTGAGAAGAATTTCTAAATGACACACCCATGATGTGCATTTTCGTGATTAATTTATCGCCCCTTTGATGGGAGGCTGGTCCTTCATTTGAACAAACTTGAATTCCCTTTGCCCAAGGATGATTTGTACTTAGTTTGGATGAAGTTGGTCCAGCGGTTCTTGAGATGTGAAAAGTTAACAGACAGACAGACGGACAAAAGACGATCAAAAAAGCTTACTTGAACCTTTGGTTCAGGTGAGCTAAAAATCCAGAACGACGCCGCACTACCCTGAAGACAATGGACCAGTAGAACGATTTGATCACAATCTTAAGTAATTCAGAGGAAAATAAGAAAATAGATTGGAAATCATCTTTAGTGCACACATATTATTCAGTTCAGAATGATGCAAATGACCATGGGTATTCACCCCATATTCTAATGTTTGGATCCACGCTTATTAGTCGATACATTTTTTAGGAACGAAGGATCCATCATTAGTCTTATGTAAAGAAGCTTTAACACATTACTTGATGACAATAGGGCTGTCCATGTTTTTATTAGTCCCCTACCGGTTTGTAACCGGAGGGAACGTATAGCTTTCTTCTTTTGTGTCTGTGCGATCTGTACATTCCGTCCACGTTGGTTTATCCAGACCTTTTTTTCTTACGCTATGAGATAATTCATTCTGATATTTGGCACATTGCTTTGCATATAACCAACGTTACAGAATCAGTTCGAAGTGTGGTTTCCACTCATTCATTGTTTCACTGAGTTATAGGCCCTTGGACTCTAGACATTCATAAAATATTCAGTTTTTGCCCGCCACTTTATTATTCTCACTGTTGCAGATATTCATTTGATATTTGGCACATGCTTGCCTGACAAGATTACGAATCAAGTGCCGAGTTTGGTTTATAATCCATTCATTTTTCACTGAGTATGCCCTTGGACTTAGAAAATTTCAATAAGATATGCAGTTTATCCACACTTATTTTTCTACTGTTTGCAGATATTCATTTGATATTTGCGTACTTGCTTTAGCATACCAAGTTACAGATGCAAGTTTAAGTTTGATTTCGATCCATTCATTTATTACTGGAGTTTGGCCCTTGGACTTCAAAATTTCATAAAATTATCAATGATTCTGCACTTTTTTTCTACTGCTTGAAGAATTCATTTGATATTTGGACATTCCTTTGCCATACCAAGATACCAGAACCAAGATCGAATCTAATCTTGATCTATTCATTTTCCACTTAAGTTATAGCCCTTGTCAGATCCTGGCTCACCCAATATTCCCTTTTCGATAAGTATCATGATATAGCCTCATAATTGAAATTAGAATTTGCTTGCGGTCCAATGACTTTGATGTAACCGGTAGGCGGGACTATGTATATGCGTGTGCAATACTCTCAGAATGCTTGTTATTTTGTATATACAAAACTTGGGATATTCCTGTCTATTGTGCAAACCATTTTGACAGGAAAGGGTCATCCTGTACTCTGCATAGAAATTTTCTTTTACCACTTAATTTTGTTCTGACTAATCATAATTCTTCAGTTTCTAAACAGGTTAGACAGAAAATGCCGACTACAGTCACTTACTCCAATGATTCATCCCAAAGAATCAAAATCCTCAGAAGAGAGCGATAGAGGAGTATGTTATTCTTCAACGTCGTCATCAACAAGAACCTCTATCCTCTAAACAAATTCTCCATGTCAGTCCACAACACGATCTTTTTCAAAATCTTCGATTTCTGTTGATTCATCAAGCTGTAGTACTTCACCTCTCAGAAGAACACCCAGAACAATATGGAGAGTG